>CAJHQQ010000668.1:0-156275 GCA_905132885.1 Moricandia moricandioides
TTTACATAGAATGCTGCACAACTCCAAGGTGATTTTGATGGCCTTATTAATTTCTTTTTGAGTAAATCATTTATTTCTTGTTTACATGTTTCAAGTAATTCTTTATTCATTTGGATAGGTCTTGCTTTGGTTGGGATATTTTTTTCGTTAAAATCTTTGATATAAGGAAGTTCTACTGTATGTTGCTTTCTTTCCCAAAATGCATTGGGAAGATCTGAACATACTTGTTGTATTAGTTTATTTTCAATGTCTTTAATTTTATTTTGAATACTCATCTATCTTTTACGAAGATGGGTGTTTTTGTCTACTTATTATTGTCATGAAATCACACGTCGAATCCAACGTGGCATCTCTCTCTCTCTCCATTGTATGCCAGCTCACTCACACTCACTCCCCTCTCTCGCCTTTATAAACCCTCTCGTCTCTAACTTGTTTCATCCACTGAGTCAAGTGTGTGTGAGACTGTAGAATAAGAGAGAGACATTCAAAAACAAAAATGGTGGGTATGGGTTGGTTCATGTGTATGATGACGATGATGGTGTGTGTGATTTCTTGTGGTGAAGCTGCTCCAGGAGCTAAGTTCGATGACCTTTACCGTTCAAGCTGGGCTATGGATCACTGTGTCAACGATGGGGAAGTCACAAAACTCAAGCTTGACAACTTCTCTGGTACATAACTATAAGCAAACCCTTCCCTCTGTTCTGTTTCCTCTGTTTTGTTTTCCTCTGTTCTGTTTCCTCTGTTTTCTTCTGGTGTTTCTGTAAGCTCATGTTTGACTGATTGTTTTCAGGAGCTGGGTTCGAGTCTAGGAGCAAGTACTTGTTCGGTAAAGTCTCTATCCAGATTAAGCTCGTGGAGGGTGACTCTGCAGGAACCGTCACTGCTTTCTACGTACGGAAACAAACAAAAAAAACACACTCTCTTGTTCTGTTTCTTGAACTCAAATCTTGAAATCTTACCATGTTTTCTCCTTCTTACAGATGTCTTCAGAAGGTTCGAACCACAACGAGTTTGACTTCGAGTTCTTAGGTAACACAACCGGTGAGCCTTACATAGTCCAGACAAACGTCTATGTGAACGGAGTTGGAAACAGAGAGCAAAGACTCAACCTTTGGTTCGATCCCACCACTGAGTTCCACACTTACTCTATCCTCTGGAGTAAACGCAGTGTTGTGTAAGTCTTCTACAGAGCTCTCTCACTTCTGCCTGGACCCATTTTAATGATTTTTAATGTTCAATAAATCGCTAAACCGCACTTACACACGCTTTATATGAGATTATTGATTAGATGGGAACGCCTATATCGATATTTAAAGACTCATAACAATTTATTTAAAAAAATGGTTTAGAAAAACTGTTTAGGTTTGTTTTGCCGGCTAGGTCGATTTTTAGAGCACTGATTTTTATTGTTTCATTACAGGTTTATGGTAGATGAGACTCCTATTCGTGTCCACAAGAACCTTGAAGATAAAGGCATCCCATTTGCTAAAGATCAAGCAATGGGAGTGTACAGCTCAATTTGGAATGCAGATGATTGGGCAACTCAAGGAGGTCTTGTGAAAACAGATTGGAGTCATGCTCCTTTCATTGCTTCTTACAAAGATTTCAAGATTGATGCCTGTGAGGTTCCGACAACAACTGACCTAAGCAAGTGTAATGGAGACCAGAGATTCTGGTGGGATGAGCCAACTGTGTCTGAGTTGAGTCTTCATCAGAATCATCAGCTTATTTGGGTTCGAGCTAACCATATGATCTATGATTATTGCTATGATGCTGCGAGGTTTCCTGTTACTCCTCTTGAGTGCCAACACCATCGCCATTTGTAGTCTAAAAGTTGATCTTTTGTTTAGCTTGGTGAACAAGTTATTGTAGTCAAGAGAACATGTGGCTCTTTGATGATTCTGTTTATGTATAAATAATCAAAGTTCTATTGATTTTCTTGAATTTTGAATTTTGGCTTTAAATAGAAAATGCTATAAATAATCAAACTCAACATACTTAACGTTATGACTTTTTAGGGTTTGTGTTTGAATGTTTCAAACCCTAATGTCTAACCTTGATTCTTTTGGCTAATACTCATCAGGTTTAAGATTTTGACATTGAAGCACTACAGATGACTACTTGATTAAAGAGCCTTGAAGCACAAGTCATCTGACCTTGGTTTTAGATTACCTCTTTATCATCAATCATTGGAGGGTTCCAAAAGCATGCTTCACGCTCTTTATCTCTTGTAATTCGATACAACCAACCTTGTCTCTCAAATTTCTTCACAGATCCAAAGTTCCTCTTTTAGTGAAATTTGCTCTAGAATATTGCTTATGACCCATGGAACATAATTTCCCCAAGATGATAGTTTCCTCTGTAGAGACTCTGGAGACAAAATGATAAGGTCAGAGCTAAAGTGACCATATGGCTTCCTCCAAAGCCAAAATCGCATTCCACTGAAAGTTTCTCCATAATCTATATATCTTACAGGTCTCAAGTTGATTACTAGCTATTAGCTATTACAAGTTTTCTTTTTGTTGAAATCTTTAATGCTTACTGAGAACAAATACAGACAAGCTAGCTAATGGCTGAGAGTTATTGTTATTGAAAAATGTTGATATAAAACCCTTAAAAGCAGCTTCTTCAGTTCTGGTTTATCAAATAGAGCTTTAGTGTCAAGAAGAAATGATGCACACTGTGGTACCAATGTACATTGAGACAATACTGTTAAAAGTATAATCACAAACATTGATCGTGTTTCACAATGAAACAACCTTTTCTTCTTGTCCCTAGTTTGTTTATTCCTCCGAATGTTTCATAGATATACCTTTGAAGGGCATAGCAGTTCCTAGATAAACTCACAAATATTGTTCAAGTCTTTTTCTTATGAGAGTTGTATTGGTTCGCCACATAGACTCTCTAACTCCTCTTCCAAAAGTTTATGCAACTTTGCTTCTGTTCGCCGATAGATCCACGCATTAGCATCACGGTCCCAGTCGAATCTAGACGGCCCACTGGTGTCAATGTAAAAAGGAAAATCAAGATTGAGAAGCACAAAGTCAAGTGCAGAGTTATAAACCTCACCTGACAGGTGAAGACATCCAGATTTGTCGGTTAGGAGTTTGCTTATTGAGAACATATGTGCCTAAAGATCCAAGCTTAAGAGTAAGAACTTCATTCTGTTTGGAACACATCAACACAAGAACTAACTTTATAAGCACACACTTGGACTTCCCAAATACAGAAACAAGATTGTAAACGCATCAAAGAGTCTATCTTTTACCCCATAATCTATGTCAAAACCATCAATCTGGACATTATCACCATAATCCTGAACATAAACCATGTAATTAAGGACAAAGTATAAACCTTTTGCAATCTTAAAGGTATAGAGAGAGAGATAGAGACCAAAGGTTCTCACTTTACATACCTCAATTTTCTCAAGAAGGTGATTGATAGTGACATTGGCTAATCTGTGGAACTCATCCTCTTTTAGAATCGAACTGACGCAAATTGAAACGATAGAGAAGGTAAGCGGAGAGGAGATTAGGATTATCATCTCATGAGAAAGATTAAGTTACCTGTAATCTATAGAAGCAGGACCTTCTTGAGAAGAGAAGCTTCTGGTAGTGAGAGAATCATGTCGGAGAAGAGATCCTATTCGCCAGAATGAATCTGATGGCTCGGTGGTTTCATGAATCAAACAGCTTGAAACCCTTTTGAGGTTGCTACGAACAAGGATTGGAGGAAGCTTGAGAGACCTGGGTAGTTTCCGGAGAAACCTTGAAGCTGTAGAAGCCATGGCTGTTCTGTTGCAAAGACAGTCGTCGTGCCTCTCTGTCTTATTCTTCGCTCTCCAATAAGGCCCATACTCAGTGAGGCCCAATATTTAGGTTTAACCGGTTCTAGTGTTTCTGATGCGCCGGTTTAGTAATATCCGTCCAGTTCGCAAGTCGCCGTTGCCAATTAGGCCAAGAATTAAATTGAATCGGTTTGAATCACTAAAGGTTCCGGTTTTCTTACGGTTTAGCCTTGTGCTTTGTTTCTATCTTAAAATCGGTTTAGCTGTTTTGAGTTTTTAAAGGTTTAATAAAACCAAAAACCGAATATCTGTTGTTGAGTTTGCCTCTAGTTAGGGCTGGGATTTTTAACCGGAACCGTTTACTCGAACCGGATTTGATCTGAAATGGACCGGTTCGGTTTCGGTTCTAGTCAATTTATCCGATGGGTATTAGTGGTGATTATCCACGGGTATCGGTTCGGTTCCGGGTAACGGGTACCCATTTAAAAACATAGATTTGTAGCTTCCAAGGGTCGAACCCAGGTTGGATGAGCGAAATGACAAGTGTAATACCATTAGACTATTTCACATCTTTGTATTTAATTACACTTTATTAATATATATACAATTTTGATTCATTCTTTCCTTAAAAAATAATAAATAAAAGAAAATATATATGTAAGTTATTTTATTTTGTAAATATATATATATATGATTCACATAATAAACGGATACCCGGAACCGACCTGGAACCGGTGGTACCCGAACCAAAATCTATTAATACCTATTGGATATAGATTTCATTTATCCGAAAGATCCGAAACCGAACCCGATCCGAATATCCGAAGTCGCGGCCCTACCTCTAGTTTCTGTTTTTGAACGACTGTACATTTTGGATTCATCTAAATACGGTACTAAAGTTATACAAAGAAAGACTATTACCTGGAATAGGCCTCTGTCTTTGGGCTTTGCTTCTAAACCGTTACCGGTTATTGGATTTGGTGGCTAAGTAGTTGGTTTGGTGCAGGGGAAAAGATACAAAGATACCATTTATCAAAGCCCACCCAAAAAATTTAGTCAGCCGGTTTAGTACGTAAAAAGGCGGTTTGGTTTATTATTTAAGAAATATCTTAAGATAAATCTTAAAAAAAAATTCATAAGTTCAAGGAGAATAAAATGATTAAACTAAAATTTATTAAAAGAGATTATTAATCTAGATTAATGTGGTGGAATTTTGTATGTTAAGTTTATAAAAATAAATAAATAATTTACAATAAAAAAACGAATATTAGTATTTTTTTTACTAAGATATATTTTTGCGATAAACTTAAAAAATATTCATCGGATAGATTTGACCTTATTATAGTGCAAATAAGTGAGTGTGTGGTGGTTAATAGAAGTATTCGTCACGTGTCGGAAAATCAGAGCCGTTGACTACTTTCCTTGAAAAAAAGTGTGTGGTCGTACAATCTTTTTGATTCGGTCCAAAAAAGGTTTGTTTTAGGGTTAGCGTAGCTTTGCCTCAAAGTCTCTCCTTTTTTGAAGATAATCCTTCTCTGGAGCTCATGATTTCGAATCTTATCGCTCTAATCATATTCTCGATTTCAAATCTAGCTCTGCACTCTGGTGAGATTACCTCTTCTCTTCTCTCTTGTTTGATTCAAGTGATCTCCGATTCTCTGTGTGTTCAGCTTCGTTCTTACGCGTTTCGCTGGTGTTTCTTAAACCCGTGTTCGTGTTTTGTTGTTATTGCGGTTGTTGGGTTACTTGAACTTGTCGATATCTTCTTGTTCGATTCGATTTTGGCAGTATCTTTTGCTCTATAATCTTTTCTTCTTTTCTTTTGGTCTGAATTGCAGCCTTTCTTTTTTGGGTAGTGTCCGAGTGTTAAGATAGCTTTCTTCTTGTAGTGATCTGAAGTGAAAGATTTTTGCTTTTTTTTTGTTGGGTCTGAAGTTGTAAAGTTGTAATGATCTGAATCGCAAGCTTTTTTCTTTTGTTCTTGGTCGTGTCCGAGTCTTAAGCTAGCTTTCTTGTTGTAATGATCTGAACTGAAGCTTCTTGCTTTTTTTTGGGTCGTGTCCGAGTCTTAAGACAGCTCTGTTATTGTAATGATCAAGCTTTTTGCTTTTCTTTTTGTCTGAAGTTGTAATGATTTGAACTACAATCTTTTTTCCTTTTTTTTTTGGGTATGAAGCTGTAATGATCTGAACTGCATGCTGTTTGCTTTAGTAGGCCGTGTCTGAGTGTTAACTATCTCTCTTGTTGAGTTTTGTTTTTGTTTTTTGTTTTCCATTAGGTGAGCAACGTATTGGGATTTAAAGAGGAACTGTGCTTTCTTGAGCTCGAACCAACTCTTCTTCACTCTGGCCGCTTCTGCAAAGACGTGTGCTTCTCGCACCTCTGCGCAGGTGTGGGGTGGCCTTGAAGTGGTAACTTCACTTTCTCTTCCAAGTATTTCTCAAGCTTCAATCATCTGGAGGCTACGTCGTGTTTCCCAGGGTCTTACCCTTGATTACGGCTAACATTTGTTCATAAAACCTCCAAAACTTTCGTCTCTTCATCTTATCGTTTCTACTGGGTCAGGGTCTTGTATATTAATACCAAACAGTTTTTAGTTTTTAGTTTCCTATTTTCTTCTAGTGGGTGATGTACTCTTGACACAATGGTAAAGTTTTCATGCTTCAACGCCCACATCCACCGCCATAGACCTAAGGTGAGTTGAACCATCATTGACTCTTGAACCGTTTTGTTACATTCATTTGTCTTATAAGAGGACACTAACTAACTTGTTGCTATGTTCTGGTGATGCAGAAATCCGAGGAAGGGGTTTCAGAACGAGTGATCAGAGAGAATGGGTCTAGATCAAAAGGGTTGAGCTCAATCATATTTGGAAGAAACATTCCTTCTGTTAGTGAAAACAGCAAGCCATCTGTCTCTACAGGTGTTGAGCGTGTCTGGAAATCTGAGGAAATAAAACCCAGTGGCATACTTGATCATGATGCTGGGACACATGAGGCAAGACATCTCAAAAAAAGTCAGTCTCATGGAGATGAGCTATACTTGGATGGGAGGGAAGCCACAGAGAAGATCACTTCCCCAAATTCTAATGAAGAGAGTGATACTCTCGCTGCTTCAGACAGAAGAGAGGGAAGTCCTAATCTGATTCAGAAAGACCCTCGAGGTTCAGTTTCTGCTTACCAGTGCTCTGATCAAGCACTCCATGGGTCTATTTTCTCTGTTGGAGATCTTCATCATGCTGATCAGCTCGACGACACCTCATATTTATCCGGTGAAGAACAGATGGACAACTCAAACAGCCAGACGCCTTATGATTCACCGTTGCTTGTGAGGTCAAACTCAATGCCTAATATTGCTGACTCTGCATCAGAGAAATCTTCACCTCACCACTCTAGATCCTCTGATGACCTTAATGTTCTAGACATCCGCGAAACCGATAAATCTATCCACGGGACTGATGCAGAGGTGAAGCAAGAGCAAGAGCAAGATCTAGATAACACCAAGGAGAATCTCGAGGAGGATGGATATGATGATGCATATGATGACTATTCTTCCCTAGCCAAAGATTGGATAGTACCACCTAAAGATGAGCTCAAGTTAACAAAGTTCCTTGAAGGAGAAGCATCAAACAAGCCAGCAGAGTTTCAAGGAAAGGATTCTAAATTTAAGCGTATTGAGGATTGGGTCAATGACCTTCAGCATGTAAACTTCTCAGAGGAAGCTGATGAAATAAATGATGATGAGTTACCAAGAGAACCCATCGTGTTAAACGAGCCAACAACAGCTTCTACTAAAGTAGATGTCATGAAGTCAACCCCTGGAAGTGAAGCTGCAAAAAGGTATATATCCTCTATGAGTACTTCTGCGACCACGGTCCAGCTGGTTAGTTATGGTCTGGTTGAGATACCATCACTAAGTGCATATGTTGGTCTGAAAGTTCTCAATCTCTCAGGAAACGCAATAGGTAGCCTCTATTTTGCCCCATTTTGCTAATTTAATACACAACTCTTTGTTTTATTTAATCTATATTTTTACTGGTCTTAATACATGTTCCAGTGAGGATAACCCCTGGTGCACTTCCTCGAGGACTACATGCTTTGAACTTGTCAAAGAACAACATCTCTGTGATTGAAGGCCTACGTGAACTCACTCGGCTTCGAGTACTAGACTTGAGATACAACAAAATACTGAGAATTGGTCATGGTATGACACCTTTGCTCAGCTACATTCTTTAGTTTGCTCATTATTACATGTAAATCAGTGTTCTATAAATCCTCATAGTTGGCAAATCTCTACTCTGGTTAAAATATTGGTGCAGGTGTTCAAAAAATCGGTTTATGCATCCCCTAAACAATAATCCTCTATAAGATGCCTAACGACTTCTTTAACAGTGATGGTTTGATGTATTTTTTGCTTTTTTGTTGTTGTTGTCTCAGGTTTAGCTTCTTGCTCCTCTCTGAAAGAACTATACCTAGCTGGGAACAAAATCAGTGAAATAGAGGGTCTTCATCGTCTCTTGAAACTAACGGTCTTGGATTTACGCTTCAACAAGTTTTCAACCACCAAATCTCTAGGCCTGCTCGCTGCAAATTACAGTTCTCTTCAGGCTATAAGCTTGGAAGGCAACCCTGCACAGAAGAATGTTGGTGAGGAGCAACTGAGAAAGTACCTTTTGGGACTGCTGCCACATTTGGTATACTATAACAGACAAGGCGCTAAAGATGCTAGGCTCGGGACAAGTACACTCCAGTTGGAACGAGGTCTCAGATCAGAGCTCAAAAACAGTAGCCGGAAGAGTAGCCATGGTGCATCCAATACCCACAAAGCTGGATCATCCACAGCTCGTAAAGCTTCGGGTTTGCAGAAAAGGTCTAAGGAGAGAAGCACCCGTCTTCCGCCTGTGGGACACAAAGCATCACCAGCTGCTTACGAGAACTATCATGTTGCTAGTGGAGATAGGTTGTCTAGTCTGAGATCAGAGCTCTCTATGCGAAGAAGTCGAAGCGAAGGGACTCTTGGACCTATCTGATCTCTCCCTCCCTCTTGTTTCATGGAGGTTTCCTTTACGAGGTAATGGTTATATTGAGTTCTTTGTTCAGTATACTTCTTCCCTATCTTCATGTTTTGTTGTTGTGCATTAAAAGTTACTTCGGAGAAGCTTTGTTTCTTCCTTCTAGCTTCTCAATAATGTCTGAAATTGGAAACCATGTTATACATTCTTTTCAGCACAGTTTGAGTGTTATATATATTGCGAGGAGACTTTGAATCTCTTGTCTCTCTAATTCTTGTCCGAGTCCAATACGCTTTTCAGTTTGGTTCTGGTGAACCTGATGGTCATTCCTAATTGTCAATATTGCAGTGATGGCAAGTGAATGATTCGAAACTGTAAAGTGGTCCAAAGATTATCATGCATATAGTAAAAATGAAAATGTTGATAACGGAGATTGCAAGTAACGTAAGAGGGTGGTTGCTAAATTCTAGATTATTAATTTATCTTCTGTCACACATGAATCTTATTTTTATCCTATATATCAAGGTAGGCCTGGAAAAAAAAACCCGACCTAAAGAACCGAAATCGAACATAAATATCTAAAACTGAATTGAAAACTTTAAATATTTAAATAATTTTTATATTTTTGTATATCAAATAATCGAACCGAGAATCGGACGGATATCCAAATATATAAAATATTAATTATATATACATATAATATACTTAAATATGTGTATTTATCTATTAAAAGTATTTGAAAATAGTTGAAAATTTTAATTATTATAAAATAGCTATCCGAAAGTATCTAAAAGTATCCATATATATTTTTATCCTAAATATCTAAAGTAATCTGAAATATCCAAGACTTTTATTGAGATTTTCTTAATTATTCGATATTTAGTTCGAATTACTCGAACTAACCGAACTGAACAATAATCAAATGAGAACCAAAAAAAATTTAGGTATTTTTCGGTTCTTAGTTTTACCATCTGAACCGACCCGAATCCGAAACTACTCAAACTAAACCAAAAATAGGTAAAGTAATAAATGAATTTTCTAGCTTTTATCCAAATTACCCAATATCCGAAATACTCAAACTAAGCCGAGCCAATACCTGAAATGTCCAGGCAATTGAGATTTATATATGTATATGTGTATATATAAAGCGTGCGAAGTGGTAAAATTTTGTCTTACTAATGAAATTCAAATATTTAAGACTCTAAATTGTGATATAATTTTATTTTGAGTAACGAATTCTAAAGTCTTGAGCCTTGTTGTAAAAGAACATTCGTATGTGCTGCTTAGACTGCTTTTCAACCATTACCAAAATAGAGCCGACCGAAAAAAGTCATTATAAGCCTAATAATAATAACCCATTGAGCTTATTTATTAGCCCATTAAAAGCCCATTGATGATTACGTCATCACGAAATCCAAAAATCTGAAAAGTATGTGGCTATGTCGAACCAGAGGCTGGCGCGTGCCTTATCTGCTTCTCTCTCTCTTAAGTGGTCTTAAAATCTCTCTGTCTGATCCCACTTTGTCTTCCTCCTCCTCCTTAACATCATAAGCTCCAATCACCAAAACCCTTTTACGGATGACTTCATCAATGGCGTCCTCCTCCCTTTCTCCTGCTACTCAGGTCTACTCTCGACCACCAAACAGTTTCATTCTTGTTTCATGGGTTAAGTTACTCATCTCCACTTTGGTTTTTTTTCCCTGCAGCTTGGTTCAAGCAGAAGCTCTATGTTGGCGATGTCGCGTGGGATGTTTGTGAAGCCAACGAGGATGAATCATCAGATGGTGAGAAAGGAGAAGATTGGTCTGAGAATTGCTTGTCAAGCGACAAGTATACCAGCAGACAATGTTCCAGATATGGAAAAGAGGAAGCTTTTGAATCTTCTTCTTGTCGGGGCTCTTTCTCTCCCCACTGGCTTCATGCTTGTCCCTTACGCTACCTTCTTTGCCCCTCCTGGGTCCGTTTCCTTTCTCTCTCTCTCTCTCACGATTTGTGATTATGAACATTGGTTGCATTAGGGAGTAATCTTGAGACTCTTGTTTTGGTGTTACTGAGATGTGATTACAATGAGACTTCATAGAGTTTCAATGGGAAAAGATCATGATCATTGTGTTAGAGGTATCCGGTTCAAGTGACTGCTAGATTCAGGTTTATTATGGGATTCCAACTTAAAACCATTGGTGATAAGTGGATAGCCCTAACCCTTTATATATTACGTAATGTCCCATTGAATTCCTGATGTGGGATACTTATCTCTAATACTCCTCCTCGAGATGATGGTTTTTATTAGCCAAAAATCTCGGAAATTTAGGACATTTATACTCGATCAAGCAAGTCAAATACGACAATTATACTCAGTCGGGGGTTAAATACGACATTTATATCGAGTCGGATAGGATTATATTAATTAGGGATTTAGAGTATTTAGGATATGGGCTTTGATACCATGTTAGATACCAACTTAAAATCAATTGGTGATAAGTGAATTGGCCCTAACCCTTTATAGATTACGTAATGTCCAATTGAATTCTCAATGTGGGATATTTATCCTTAATAGTGACGGCTAGGACGAAACTAATATTTACAATTTTGTGGTTTCGGATCTGGAGAGATTGCGGGCTTCGGCTCCAAACCATCCTGGCATTCACAAAAAAAAAAACTTCACAGTGTTTCTTATCTTTTTCTTGTGCGTGGCTGTTTGAAGTTTACTTTTGCACTATATGTTGTTAGCTTGTGATTTTGATTTAATCTAATATCTTGTTAGGGATATCTGGAGATGGTTTCTTTGGTGTTGCTGAGACGTTATTACAATGAGACTTTATACAGTGTTTCTTGTAACCAAGTGTTCTTGGTTTCATTCTCTACTTTTCTTTGAAAAATGCAGATCAGGAGGTGGAGGTGGTGGTACTCCAGCCAAGGATGCACTTGGAAACGATGTCATTGCAGCAGAATGGCTTAAGACTCATGGTGCCGGTGATCGAACCTTGACCCAAGGATTAAAGGTAAAATATTACATTAGTACTGTAAAAAGGTTCTTGCATCTCAATGGTGTGTACTTTTATGTTATAGGGTGACCCAACTTACCTAGTTGTGGAGAACGACAAGACTCTAGCGACCTACGGTATAAACGCAGTGTGCACTCATCTAGGATGTGTTGTGCCATGGAACAAAGCTGAGAACAAGTTCTTATGTCCTTGCCATGGATCACAATACAACGCTCAAGGTAGAGTTGTTAGAGGTCCAGCACCATTGGTAAGTCAAATACATTACACTCTCTCTAGTATAAGACCTTGCGTATCTATCATGTAAACGTTCTAAAACAAAACTTTCATTTGATGGAACAGTCACTTGCATTGGCTCATGCGGATATTGATGACAGTGGAAAGGTTTTGTTTGTTCCATGGGTTGAAACTGACTTCAGGACTGGTGATGCCCCATGGTGGTCTTAAAACTGTGCAACAACTCTTTTGTGTAGTACTTGTTTGAATGTTCTTATAATGTAAAAGCTGTGTGTTATCATCATACATTTCATGGCAGTTACTCTGTGAATTCTTGCCTCTTTTATGAATTTTATGTTCTGTCACTTCGCATGTCTTCTTTTTAATCTCACATCATTTTTATTTAGAATGTTGTGGTGTAATTAGATTTGGTTTGTTCACATAACTGTTATACGTTTATTATGTTTGGAGAACATAGGAAATGTAGTGTTTAAATAGTTGGATTGTTTAGCCAAAAGGCCCGTATAGCTCAGTGGTAGAGCGTCAGTCTTGTAAACTGAAGGTCCGTAGTTCGATCCTGCGTGTGGGCATTTTTGCTCATTTCTTTTTATTTTCATTATAACTTTCACTCAACTTTCTTCTTTGCAAAAGAAAAAAAATCCCCATCACACAAGCGATTACTAAAATGAGAATGTGAACAAATATCATTATAAAAACCAACTATTAACAAATTATTATATCTGTTGACATGTTTTCTTTATTGTTTTATAGAAAAGTGAATTCAAAGACTTCACATAGTTGGGAAAGTATAACAAAGTGGTTCAGCACTACAATGGATTTGGTCTTTAACCGCCGGCTAACAGATTAGTTAGTTAATTACATTATAACGAAGATAAAGTTAAACACTATATTGATATCTTAGTATATTGTTCACCGGCCATTACATTGCTGAGATGGAATGTTTACTTTGGACAGTTTCATACACGATAGACAATAAAATACTTACGATCCGTTTCATTAAATATAACTATGAGTTCCATTGACTGACCAACATTCGCTTCGGAAATTGATGTGTTCTAAAGGTAAGGCTATATGAAAATTTTGAGGATGTTAGTCTACTTCATTTTCCCAAGAGTAGAAATGGCCAGACGAACTCATTAACGAAAGAGGCTAGGATTAGAGGTGTTATATTCTCTCATATATATAGACGCAGTCAAATGGAAGTGTTCTTCGGGAAATCGTCTTGTCTAATCAAAATTTGGTCTAAGTTAAATAGGCAACTGGCAAGAGAGAAGGATATATTGTTCACCTAATAAATATTATTTATTATTAAATCTCTTATATATTAATCCTCGAGTATTAGAATATGTTTTGATAACTACGTACCATCACTACGATGATTCTTAGAATCCTTAAAAGTAAGTTGGTACATCTAAACATATATTATACATTTTGTTAAACTAACTATCAAATTAATTAGTAGGGAATAAAATAATATTCTTCATTCTTCCCTTAAATAAAAACTATAAAATTATCTAATATGGTTAACAAATATATATCAATTAATGATTTTAAAAAATAAAGATTTGATAACAATTTTGGTATCCTCCATCATTTTTGTTTAATTTTATATTCTTAAAAAAATAAACAATCACATAAAGAATACAATAAAAATTAGATTTTTATCTTATATGCTATATTTTGAAACTTAAAAAACGATTATAAATTACTAAAACTGTTAAAAATTCACATTATATTTTTATGATTAATGGTTTAACTTTTTGTTATAACAAGATAAAATGATCATAAAATCATATAAATATGAAGTCTCATTTAATATATATTCAGATTAATATATATATATAGATCGCTGAAATTAAAATATATATCATATATAAAATACATAAACATGTTAATTTCAATAAATATTTATATTAATAAAAATAATATTTTTGTTACAAAAATATAAAAAATATTAATCATATGAGTACGAAACCTAAAAAATATTCATATTAAAATATTATATATATATATATATCAATATCATTTAATTTTAATTATATTCCATATAAAATAAATAAATAATTATTTTATTTTTTTACCAACAAAAAATATTTTAAATAAAAAGAGAGATTTTTTTTATTTAAGTACTTACTCCAATTTAATTATATATGTAATAGTTAGTCGATCTAAATTATTCAATATATTTATTATTGCATAATAAGTAAATGAACACAAAATTAATAATAATAATAATAATAATAAGTATACATAATTAATGTTCATTCCGCGCAAATACGAATCTCAAATGTTATTTGATAATCTCAAATTGAGATAGTAAGTTATAACATCCAAATGATATCATCCAGATGATATCATCCAAAACCCAATTTAAAATAAATAAGTTTTAAGAAAACAAAATATCAACAAATATAACCCTACTCATCAACTTTATATTGACAGTTCATGACTATACGTTGGGGGACTTATGACATGATGGTTGAACGATTAAAATATGTATTCAACGATTATTAGTATATAAATTTTACTCAATCACTGATTTAAATATGAATCAACTAAAATAAAATTAAGTACTTTGGTTTACTTATAGAACCGATCAACTTTTACAAGACTTGGATACAAATTAAGCCACAAGTCTTCTTTAAAAGGCCAACATTTCCTCTCCACCGACAATAATCCAACCCTAAGACAATCTCTCTTTGTCTCTCCTATTTTTATCCGTAACCTACAAGTTATTACCTCGACCTTTTGGCTGAGACTTTCAATCACATTTTCTTTAATTAACATTCTCCTTAGTTTCTGAAACTCCCCTTACCGGGTCTCCAAGGAGCCAAGAAAGGACTGCTTTCTCGGCTTCGCGGAGTCTCATCTTTTCACGGTTTCTTCATCCACACGCAAACTCAAATCCAAAACCTAACCCTAAAAATGGATACCACGGAACTAAAACGTGTGTTCCAAATGTTCGATAAGGACGGAGACGGTCGGATCACCAAGAAGGAGCTAAACGATTCATTGAAAAACCTCGGGATCATAATACCAGAAAAGGAGCTATGGCAGATGATCGACAAGATCGATGTGAATGGGGATGGTTGCGTTGACATTGAAGAGTTTGGAGAGCTTTACAAGACGATAATGGTGGAAGACGAGGAGGAGGTAGGAGAAGATGATATGAAGGAAGCGTTCAACGTTTTCGATAGGAATGGAGATGGGTTTATAACGGTGGATGAGTTGAAAACAGTGTTGTCTTCCTTGGGACTCAAGCAAGGTAAGACCTTGGAGGAGTGTAGGAAGATGATAATACAAGTGGATGTTGATGGTGATGGTAGAGTTGATTACAAGGAGTTTAGACAAATGATGAAGAAGGGTCGGTTTTTTAGCTCTTTGAGCTGATAATTAACCATCTTTTTTTATTTTATTTTACTTTTGTTTTTTCTTGTTTAACCATTTTTCTCTCGCATTCTAGAAGGAAAATCACATGACTGGTGAATGAATTGTTTAATAGTCTGGATTTGCGAGAGCACATTGTAAAAAAAAGTTTAGATCTGTTTGTTTTGTTAATTGTAATGTGATTTGTGATGCTTTTTTATAAGCCAAGTTTGTTTCAATTACTCTAATCCTGAATCCCTGAAACTATGATCATACAATCAAATTATAATTCATGGGTTCATATTGTTTTATGACATGTTCAATCCAAATTACGAAACAAAGTAGCATTGAAACAAGGTTTTCGTAGCACATAACAATAATTGGGTTATATATACGTAATGTGATAAGTATTGCTTCACTTCTACGCTAAGATGATGAGTTATGTATTTCATGGAACAAATTGTGAACGGGTGACGATTGTTTTCATGCTTTTTAGATTTTAAATTTTGGTTTTAGATTTTAATTTCTGTTGTTGATTTTGCAGTAGATTTTGTTTTTTCCTTTTTTAAACCTCAAATGGTGATTTTGGATTTTAGTTAGGGTATTGTGATTTAAACCTCCAACTATTTTTAATTCGGATGGAAAACCTTTAACTAAAATTTTGTGTTTTAAAACCTTCAACTATTAGACCGTTAATGTCGTTAACCCTCCGTTAACAAAATCGTTTTATCTGAAAGGAGACCCGTTAACTTGAAAATGACATGCGATACTTACGAATATCTTAGTGATTTAAACCCTCAACTATTTTTAAATCGGATGGAAAACCCCAAATTAAAATTTTATGTTTTTAAACCCTCAACTATTAATCTTTTAATGTCTTTAACTTTACGTAAAAAACATTTTTTAAACGGAGAACGCATTGTTTCATTTTATTACAGAAACGACATGAGATTCTTAAACACTCTTTATCAATGGGCAAGAGACATTCTCCATTCATCCCCAAATAAAAAGGGTATTTTATCCTTTTCAAAAACCATCGAATGTGAGATAAGTAAAAAAACCTTGTTGTTTCTAATCCTAATTATTTCTCTCATGTTCATCTTTTTGATAAATTTTAGGTAAAATTTTGATTGTGAAGAGATGGATAACCTAAGTTACTTAACATTCCAAATTTTCCTTTTTGATAAATAAATGCACATGAAATAAACAGTTAGTATTAGAGACAACAAAGATTTTTAAATTATTTCATTTTTTTATGGTTTTTGAAAAGGAAGAAGAATCTTTTTTTTTATTTGGGGATAATCGTGATTGTTCATGCCCGGTGATAAAAAGGGGTTAAAGCATCTCGTGTTGTTTCCGTGATTAAATGAAATGTTGTGTTCCAGTTTAACGGGTTTCCATTCAGAAAAAAAAAGATTTTATTTACGGAGGGTTAAGGTATTAAAGATTCAATAGTTGAGAGTTTAAAAACATAAAATTTTAGTTGAGGGTTTTCCATCTGATTTAAAAATAGTTGAGGGTTTAAATCACTAAGATATTCGTTGATTTTAAGCATTTCGTGAAACGCCGCGTTTCAATTTAACGGTCTCCATTCAAATAAAACGGTTTTATTAACGGAGGGTTAACGGCATTAACGGTTTAATAGTTGAGGGTTTAAAAATATAAAATTTTAGTTGGAGGTTTTTCATCCGATTTAAAAATAGTTGGGGGTTTAAATCATTAAAAACCCTTTTAGTTAATATTTTTTGATTTTTGCTTTTAAGACTAATAAATGTAATAATAAATTAATTTCGATGTTGTTTATTTTTTTTGAAAAAATTGAATAGTGATATTTTTTGTTTTTAGTTTTTCAATAGGCATAGATATATAACTGAAAACCAAATGGAAATCAAACCCAAAATGGAACGTGCACTCACAAATATTTATACAGTTTCTATATTTCTAAAACCACAAAAACCAGAACTAAACCTAATAGAGATCCAAATGGATACAAATTAGAATTCAAGTTTTATAGGATATTAATAGAAGCCTAAGAGCATCATTAACTCTAGCACTCCATTTAGGGTGATTATTTATTTTATTTTTTTAATAACAAATTAAAACGAACCAATTATGGATCGCCACGTGTTAATGAGATCCGTGAACATTACAAGAGTTGGTGCTTAATTAGGAGCTTTAAGAGGTGGTGCTTATGGTTTTGACAGGTCCATCCACCTTAAGCACCTCATTAAACACACTCTTTAATGGTGCTCTAACACTATTAGTCTATTACCCAAACTGAAAACCAAATAATTGAACCGTATTTCATAATAGCAGATGGTTCGTCTGTTCTATAATCATCATTAATATATATGTGAAATACATAAATAATAATTAAACTTGTAAAATAAACTAAATAAAATTAGTAGGAGAAACCCCTAAAATATGGATTTTGGTTTCCAACTGTGTACACTGGTGAAAAAGTTGAAAATCTAGTTTCACTAACAAAACAGAAAATATATTTTAACTAAATCTTGAATGGATGAAAAACAGATTTTGAAAAAAACAAAAACCAAAATCAAATTTAGAAATAGCAAACAATCAAAGTTTTGTTTGTGTTCGGTTCAGTTAATCAATTTAATTATTAGTGTGTTAAATTTGGTTAAAACAAAATTTATAAAATATAAAAATATATTATGAAAATATTTTTTTAGTATTTAATAATAACAATAATAAAATATTAAGAAACTTTCTCTCAAATACTGAACCGAAAACTTTTTTTTTTTTAGTATTTAGTAATAAAAATACTGAACCGAATACTGGACCGAGAACTTAATTTTTTATTTTTTACAGTTTTCGATCATTAGATTGAATCTTTTGTTTCGCTATGTCGGATTAGTTTTCGATCATTAGATCTCTTGGCGCATGTCCACTTGCGTGGAGCTTAAATCGGTGCAACAAATCAATAAATTGAATATATTTAAGGCTTTTTTTTTAATTGTCGAGTGTAATGATGTAAAATGGGATTTGACTTTCCTTGTATTAGCCCTTTCGATTTTAGCAATGAAAACATTGTTGACAAAAAAAATACTTCCTGTTTTGAAACAGATAACATTTTCCTATTTTCAATACAATTTTCAATTTTATCAAAAATTATATAACTAAATAATAAATATTAATAATTTATTTGATAATTAATTAATAAAATTTAATTAATATTTTAATCATACTTTTTTTTTTTTTTGCAACTTTTTAATCATACTAAATAGCCATGCAGTATCCTAAAATTTCAAATATTAAAAAAACAGAGGAAGTAAAATATAAATTTTAAAAATTTACCATAATATGGTGGAAATCATCCTATGTTTCAGCATATGTTAACAACTACACGATGTTTATGTTAATACATGACACATATATGAAGTAAATAATTATAAGGTGAGAATATCAAAATCAGATTTAATTGATTTTAAAAAAAATGTTTTTGAGATCATTCTGTAATTAATCAGAAAATCAATTTAAAACAAAAATTAAGTTTTAGAAAAATTAGTTGTATACATTAAATTTTGATTGGGTAGAAATTATAGAAAATAGTTGACAACAAAAATAAGATATTTCTAACTGAAATTTAATATATTTTAATATATATGAAAATTTTTAAAAAATGAAGATAATAACTTTAATATAGTCGATCATATTAAATTCCAATATAAGCATTTTAAGGAATTTATATTTTGGAGTTTTAAATTAGAAATAAATTTTAGTTGATAAATTGTAAATATATTAAAAAGATGAGTTATTTTGTAAGTCAAAGAAAAGAAATACTACGTCTCATAACACTTACAGATAACATCCTAAAACTATAAAATATCATTTACAAATATATTACTCTTATCAATAATTAGAATGATATAACATACATAAGCATTATAATTTTTTTTAATATGTTACCATAATTTGACATAATATTTATGAATACCAAATTTATAATCTTACCTATAGATACTAAAATAACATGATATTTACATAAAAAAATATGTATTTGTTATATGTATATATGTATGTATATCAGATTTTTTTTTGTCAACATCAATATTTCTTTTTGTAAACATTATGTCAATATAATTTTTGATATACTATGATATTAAAACTTACGTAGCATTCCTTTTCTTTGACTTCTAAAATAATTCATCTTGTTAATATATTTACAATCCATCAACCAAAATTCATTTTCAATTTAAAACCCCAAAATATGAATTCCTTAAAATGTTTATATTGAAAATTAATATGATCGACTATATCAAAATTATTGTTATATTTTAAAGTTTTCATACACATTAAAATATATTAATTTCAATTATAAATATATTATTTTTGTTGTCAATTATTTTCTTTAATTTTTACCCAATCAAAATTTAATGTACACAAATATTTTTTCTAAGTCTTAGTTTTTTTCGTTTTAAGTTTGAGTTTCTGATCAATTATAGTTTTACCCTATTAATTTTTTCT
Organism: Moricandia moricandioides; assembly: GCA_905132885.1. NCBI lineage: Eukaryota > Viridiplantae > Streptophyta > Magnoliopsida > Brassicales > Brassicaceae > Moricandia > Moricandia moricandioides. The sequence goes on from CAJHQQ010000668.1 coordinate 19,892, forward strand.
AAAACAAATTAAACACATTTCCACCATATAATCACTTACTCCATATATGTAGCATGTATTAACATAAACATCGTGTAAATATTAATATATATTGAAACATTAGATGCCACCATATTAAACTAAGCTTCATGTTGTTGACAAATTTTTTTCTATTCCTAAAAATAAAAGTGGGTGTAGCGAAAGAATATATATGGGAAATCGAATTATAAACCTTTAGAGTAATGAGAAGCAATGGAAATACAATGAAAATGGAAAAAAAGTTTCTTAGCTACACGAAGTTTACCGTAATATGGTGGAAACCATCTCATGTAACAAAATGTGTCAAAAACTACACAATGTTTATGTTAATCCATGCTACATGTACAAACTTTAAATTAATATGGTGCCAACATCACAATTGGATTTAACTGATTCTAATCAAAATTAATGAGGTCAAATTGTGATTTATAAACTTAAACCTACAATAAGAAAACCCGACCCGACCTAAACTACAGACCTGACCCATTGTTCGATTTAATAAATGAACTTTCCCAAATCAATTAAACCTTATATTTTTAGGGTTCATATTGGACAATAGAATTGGGGATTTACAGATAGAGAGAGAGAAGAGATAGAGAAAGCGAGAGAAGAAGAGCATAAGAGATTAGGAGAGAGAGAGAGAGAGAGAGAGAGAGAGAGAGAGAGAGAGAGAGAGAGAGAGAGAGAGAGAGAGAGAGAGAGAGAGAGAGAGAGAGAGAGAGAGAGAGAGAGAGAGAGAGAGGAAGAAGTACAGATCGAGAGAGAGACAAAGAGAGGGAAAATGTGAAAGGAATCACATTATCGAAGTAGAGATCGAGAGACAATCATACTGGGAGTGATTGTACTGGGAGACAATCATACTCTCTCGATCTTTTGAAGATTAAGTAGCAGGAAGAAGGTGAATCATATTGGGAGTGACAATGAGGTAACAATCATACAGTTCGATATGGTTTTTGGTTTGTTTTTGATCGATAATAACAATTCGATATGTGATTTATTTGATAGCAGTGATCTATCAATGAAAATAAATTGTTTTCATTCGGGTGTATTCAAAGTTGAAGAAGATGGGGAGTTGAATTTGGTGGATGGTCTTTTAGAGCAGTTTGAAATTGGTGGTACATCAATCGAAGATGTTATGAAAGAGATGGTTGATAAAGGTATTATGGGCAAAATGTGGTACAAGTTACCATATGAAGACATTTTGGAGAAGTTGCCTCTATTTTGATAATGCTGATGGTAACAAAAGGAAGATGACTGCTAATGGTCGTTGGTATAGGGAGCTTGATGTTTTCATAGAGAGAGCTGAGACTGGTGTTGTTAGTCGTATAGAAAAAGTTGAGTCTGCTTCTGTTAGTCGGATAGAGCTCTCTCTATGATCGACTATATCAAAATTATTATCATATTTTTAAAGTTTTCATACACATTAAAATATATTTATTTCAATTATAAATATATTATATTATTTTTGTTGTCAATTATTTTATTTAATTTTTACCCAATCAAAATTTAATTACAGTTTTGCCCCATTAATTTTTTCTAAAACAAATTAAACACATTTCCACCATATAATCACTTACTCTATATATGTAGAGTGTATTAACATAAACATGTAATTACTACAATGTTTATTTTATCAATATCAATGGAAATACAATGAAAAATTGCAAGGAATATCAATCGATAACTAAGATCCAAGAACAAAGTATTGAGAGATAGGTGTAGGATTCAAATCCCACCCCCGAGACCTCTCGCCTTGTTGACTCGGACTCTTGTTTAAATCACCCCGAGACCGTGCTTTATCTCTCGAACTTCAACATCAGGACTGTGACATCGGGCTCATTCCACACCTAAACATTCAACTATGCTACCGTAATGAAAAACACATAAAACCAACCAACCCCCAGTAATATATCAAACATCCAAGGTGAAACTATCATCCTAGGTGAAACTATTGGCACTCATAGCCATTTAGAATCACCCGGCCAGTTTGAAGTATTTATAATCGCCTACATATAGATTAATCTGGATGTCAAGAACTGAAACCAACAAAAAACAATAAAGATATTTTGGTAATTAAATTTAGTGTTCTAGTTTAACTAATATCTCAAGGCCGAAGCAAGAGATAAAGCTGATGTAAACACTATCAATCTCTGAGTTATTCAGACTACTAGCACATTGTATACTGCTAGTGTATAGTTAAACTCAGATTATCAAATCCAATAATTAAAAAAAAAATTCAAAAGCCTCAGTGAATCCATAAGCTTCATAGAAATTGCAGTTTCTGCCAAGGGGTTCTCCCTGAACAAACAGGGTCTCAGCTCCACTGCACCTCGCAAAATTGGATTTCATCATAGGCAACAAAAAAATTAATAAATTAGATGTATCAAGTAACCATTAAAACAGATTAAACAGACAAAAAGCCTCAGTGAATCCATAAACTTCATAGAAGTTGCAGTTTCTGCCAAGGGGTTCTCCCTGAAGAAACAGGGTCTCAGCTCCACTGCACCTCGCGTAATTGGATTTCATCATAGGTAAATACAAAAAAAAATCATAAAATTAATAAAAAGAGGCTCAAGATTTTATACAGCTTCTTCTATCAAGAATTTTCTGAAGCAGAACTGGCGTAAAGCTGTTAGTTTTAATCATCACTGCCCACAAAAAAAAAACAAAAAAAAAAAAAACAAGAAACACTAAAAAAAAAGAATCAAAGAGGTGGCTCATATTAAGAAATTCAACCATAGTTTTCCGATTACTTCATAGAATAAATCTCAGAAGCGCGGATAATTTTGTAATCATAGCCAATAAACTATTAAAAACAATAAGAAAAATGAAATCTAGACATTGCTTAGACACAGTTAAGCCAGATTAAGATTTGAGACAGAACTGCAACACGAATGTCACCAATCTAGCAGGAGCTTTGGGGCTTAACTCCTCAAATTATTATTTTCAGACTAGCCCGGGAGGCTCCTGCGAAAGCTTTAATCTAAGAGAGAGAAAAAACATAGACTACATATAAAGGATCGTGATGTGAGATGGTTTAGCTTTGTGTATTCATGCGGCTGTTATATAGAGAGAGAAGATATGCGTTCGATTAAAAACCCTAGCTTAGCCCTTTAAACACCGACCTTCAAATTGTCCAAAATACCCCGCTAATGGACTTTCCCTTTTTGATCTTTTGTCGGTTTAATACATTACCGAATGTTATAGAATTATTGGGCTTTGTACAAAAGTCCAATATGAATAAGAAACCTCAATAAGTTCATTGTCATTCTTTTTAGGAGAAAAAACGTGTAAGGAACTTCAATATTTTATTATTCTATAAAGTTTTGGATTGGAAGTTCAATAGAAATTTGGTAAGAATAATTAGTTGTTTTCATGGATTTTGAAAAAGCCAAATCTTTCAAATAAACATTTTTGAAGTTTTTATCACAAAAATATAACTTAAAAAAAAATAACCAAAATAGATATTTTTTATTTTGAAAATTTTAATATTTTTAATATTTTTTAATTTTAAATCTCACCAAAACTCCACCCATAACTTTAAACTCTAAGTTTAGATTAGTTAACCCAAAAGATATAAATATATATTTATACCCTTTAATAAAATCTATTTTGATCATTTTTTTATTGAGTGTTATTTTGGGGACAAAAATTTGTTTTAGGTCTATTTTGGTCTGTCAGTGAAAATCTCATGGATATATATCAAATTTTGAAAGTTTAGTGTTAGGAATAAAAATGAATAAAATTTATGTCTCATTAACACTAGATTTAGTTATAATTATAGAATCAATAAAAACTAAAAAAATTTAATAACAAGAGCTTTGAGTGGATTTTCAAAAAAATTTAAACCAATAATAATGAATTTTATCAAAAAAACTTTGAAATTCATGAACCAATAACAAAAAAAATCTAGAATTCTCAGAGTCCATGGAAATTTAATTGTCAATAACCCCTTTCGGATAGGGGTTTTTATTCTATATTCCAAAGAACCGAAACTCAAAAAACTGAACAGAAAACCGAAGCCAGTGTCCAATGGGTTAATTACACTGATCTTTTTTGGGATAAGTGAGCTCCATGTTTTCACAGAACTAAAAAGGTGATTAATAATTAATGGAGACCACATCCAAATCACAATGTCACAAAGTTACACTCCATCTACATCAGAACGTCTTCCTTGGTCTTTAGACCCTTGTCTGGTTCCTAAACGTAGCTCACACAATGTCTGTTTAGTATTTTACACATTTGATCAATTTGAGCTGAAATTTGTAGCCTTCTACTGTTTTTGCTTTATATTAGAAAACTTTGATACAATGATCGTTTTGTATAACGAAACCTATAAATCTATTGAGTAAAACACAAACAATGTACAGTTTTGAGTTTTGTTTATAATCATTACCTCTCATCATGAACACTGTTTACTTCTGAGTTCATCAGATAAAAGTGTCTGAACAAGCTCCTTTAACCTCTCAGCACCAGGTCCTGGTTTCAAAACCGAGTCATCACCCCTAACAGTGCACGGATCAGAGCCGTTCTCCGAGCTCCCAATACACCAAGCTCCTGAGGAGAACCTGTGAGTGCGTCCCAATAGCTCTTTATCGATCTTGTCTAACACAGGATCGTTCTTGTGGAACTTTCGAGCAAAGGGGGCTTTGCTTTTGACCATTTTATCGAAATCTTTCATTGATAGAGAGTTAGGGTGCTGCTTTGGAGGATAGTCCCATGAAATGTAGTGCAGGTCATGCCCTATAGCCGTGCTTTTAAACTCTTCAGTGTTGCATATTACTGTGTGGAAGTATCCTTCCGGTGAAGATACAAAGTTACTGTAGTACATCAAGATGGTCCTCGGGAAATTATCCCATCCCAAGATTGAGTATTCAAGGAAAGACCGAGTCAAAACCACCCATGCTGAGCCTGCAGAGATGAAAGACAAGACATAAGGACACATGCTTATGTAATCTTGTAATGTGGAGTTGAAGATGCTAAGCTACTAACCAGTGAACAGCTTAAAAGAAGTGGGGATTGATCTGTGCTGTGTAGTCCAAGCTATTTCAGTTTTCTTTGATAGGTATAAGCCAGGATCAACAATGATTGATTTGGCCCTCTGGTTCCTGCATGAGAAGCAAATCTTTATTTCACTATTTACAGTTGTTACTTTAGCTGTTTCTACTTACAGTTTCCACCCAGTGAGCTTCATATGTTCAATGAAGTTTACACTCCGAGACAAGTTCGAGAAGACATACAACAAATCTGCAAGTTCAGTAATAAAGAAGAGTCACTACTTTGTAACAAAAGACCAAGATGTCATTTGAGTTTTAACTAACCATCTTGTGTCATGAGAGGATAATCAGAGGCACTAAGGTTGAGGAACCAATCCCAATCCAAGCTCTCCTTAAGCAAAACCGCCACGGCTTGAAGCGTACAAGCAATCATTGTAGGGCCTTTATAGGTAACAAGATTAGACTGAGACATGACACGGACGTTCTGAACTTCACGGAAAGTAGGATCACTCTTCACAGACATTGCAAGCTCCAGTCTTTCCTTAGGTGGAGCTTCAAGATCTAAATGCAGAACATATTGGTTTCTTGGATGATACACAGCTTGCAAAGTCCTCATCATCCTATGACTATCACCTTTAGTCCCTGAGATCAGATAAGCTAACCTAGGAACCTCTGAAGAATTCGAACTCCGCTTCGGATTCAAAGACTTTCTCAAATGTGATTCTACAAAGTATTCTTCTGAGAGATTATCAAAAGGTAGTAATGGTTCTTCTTCCACATAAGATCTCTCAAATCCAGCATACATGAGAGACATTAAGAGAGTAAAAGACAAGACCAAGCTTGCAAGAAACGGGAACATCCATTTCTTGTCTCTGAAAACCCTAAACCCTGAATGTCTGATCCAAATCACTTTCCTATACACCTTCTTCATTCCCTATTCAATGAATGATAAACCTGATTCAGAACTGCCTTTTGAAACCAAAGTTTCAATCTTTTGTACAAATAAAGACAAGGGTTGATAGAAGTTACCAGAAGTACACAGACCCAATAGAGATTCTGCTGCAGAGTTTTCTGTCCAAAGCTCCCCTCAATAGCAATTTAATAGAAGAGGCAAAGTTGATAAGAACACCAACAACCAATGCACCAACCGAACAAAAACAAAAGGGTTTTTAGTACTGTTGAATGCTTTTGGCATGGCAAGTGAGAAAAAGCTTTGTTTAGTCCTAAGCTGACTCAGATCTAATTGACTAAATCTACTTCAAGAAACCTAGCAATGCTTAAAGTTTAAGTCTTGCATCCTTTTAAAAAACATAACAAGACAAATCCTTTGGACAAAGACTGATGCTTCAGATGGAAATTAGTGGAGAAGCAGCAGATGCAAGAGAGTTAAGCTTCTTGTCTCTAGAAGAAGCTTATGTCATGAGATTATCTTTGATTATTAGATTTGCAGCGGTGTCTGGAGAAGGGAATGAGAAACTAGAGAGAGAAACAAAGGGTTTCTTAGTGAGAGATAGCTTAAATTGTTGGCAAAACCAATCTGATTATAATGTTAATTTATTTTATGAGATTAGCTTAATTAATGTTGACTACGACCTGTTAAAGTAGTACGTTTTGAAACTGGAGTTCTCTCACACCGACACGCGCGACATGGTCGAGAAGGCGCGTGACCGATGTTACACAGTGGGTGTTTAAATTCACCATTATTTGAAATCACTACTTTTAAAACTCAATGCGCAAATTTAATCCCGAAATTATGGTTGACTATGTAAAATTAAACTTTAAAAAATCAAACAGTAATTATTAAATGGTAAAGTTAATTGGAGTTAGAAAAATGATCGAGTTTGGCTTTCAAAACAGAGAACACTAAAATTAATTTTATTTACACGACTGTGAGTGAAAGAAATCAATTACCGTGATTGAAGATCAGTCAAAGATATTTTCGTTGAGAGAATGGTTGGAGTCTAAAATACCTTTGATTGACATTCAAACACGAAAAATTGCTTCTTGTGACTCAGAATCATGTAAAGGAAATTGTTTTCATGTTTTGAAAGCCAAACTCGATCCTTTTTCTAATTGTAATTAACATTACTTCTTAATAATTAATTTTTGATTTATGTAAGTCTAATTTTGTACAATTAACCATAATTTCGAGATTAAATTTATGTGAGTGATAGTTGGATATTAAAAGTACCAATTTCAAATAGTTAGGGATTTAAACACTCATTTTCAGCTTTAAGAGGGATTAGTGTGAACTTTCAGTTTTAAGTGAGAAGTATTGAAACTGAATCCATTTTTTTTTTTTTTTTTTTGGTCAAACAGAAATTTTATAAATCACTACACTTCATCCATGGAGTAATTGTTCAGAGTAGATGACAACAATGCCAAATTGGCTAAACAAACCGCTATAACAAAGCAGAGAACAAGCATACAAAGGATAGAAGCAATTATTACACCTAAGTAATTAAAGTCGTTGAGGAGTCCTCCGACCTCAACGTCAAAACTACTAAGGCTTGAAATGCTGGAATGAGATTTAGATAACACATTGAGTGATCTATAACCCGAGATTGAAACAACAACATGTGTTGAGTGAACAATCAAGAAAATGGCTGTTAATGCATAGGTGACCTGACACCAATTTGCTAAGCCTTTACGAAAACTAGACAACAAAGTGTCTTTAAGTTTCGAGACAACACTTCCTGCAACACAACCACTGATAACATCAAAGTCCAGAATGAAAGCGCATACAGGTCTGCATACTGCAGTAAAAGGTTCCACAAGGGCACCAAGTGTGTCACCAATGTATCCACAAGGAGAAACCACTGGGACTGAGAGAGGAGAACTCAAGCAGAGATAAATAATCATTAAGCTCTCAATATCTTGAGTGAAACTAGTTAAGGGACTGCATACTGCAGTAGTGAATCGCACTAAGGCGAGAGACTTGCCAACAAGAGACGCAAAAGAACCATCTATCAGATTGAACAAAAAGTCATACCGACACTTAATATCCAAAGCACACAGCAGAATGGCGACATGAATAGATGGATTTAGTAGATCTGAAAACTCCAGAGGAGGAGGTCCTGCGTCAACAGTAGCTAAGTCAAAGGAAGAGCATGTTCTTACGAAGGAAAACCATAGCTCCAACTGGAAAACAAGACCGGGGAGAAGGCACCACCAAGCAATAGAGAGACACACTTCAGAAGACACCACAACTGAACCGGTTAAGCCACTAGTCGGCAAGGTAACATCAACATAGATGGAGCATCGACATCGGGAAAAAGACAAGTCTGGTGGGTCAGGAGGGTCTGGAGGATCTGGAAGGTCAAGACGTGGAGCCACGACAAGCGGATCTGGAGGAAGAATAAGGGGCGGCAGATCTGGATCTGGGCGAGAAAGAGGTAACAACGGAACCAAATCTTGAACAAACATCACCACAAGAAAGAAGAAAGGAAGAGGAGGAAGAAAGAAGAAAATTCTCGTCGGTGGACGAGAGGTCACATCGACGGCGGCGGCAAGGGAAGTAAAACCCTAATCGCCTATTTCATCGCTCGTTTCTCTCTCTCTCATGTTACATTCACATTGATAAAGCCTTAACTTTTAACGAAACTGAATCCATTTAGAGTTTTGTTTTTGGCTAAAACTAAAGCTATTCAAAAGAGAACTCTTCCTTGAACAACAAGTCACTAACATATCACTATTCAAAAGCTTAGGACGTGGTGCTACTACTGCATTAGGAGAATCTTGGCGGTGAATCATATCTATGGGGACGTCAAAGAGCTGTCTCTGCTGTGTTTGTGGATGATCATCCATCTCAAGCAATGGTCCAAACACTAGTGCATCATCTAAGGACAATACAAACCTTTGGTGTGGGTTGAACTGGTCATCCAATCTGAACCGAATCCGGAAGAAATCAAATCGAATCCCACCCGAAAATTAGTACAATCTAAATGAAACCTATGAGGATAGTACCAAAAATTCAAATCAACCAAACCGAATCTGACGGTCCTGACACCCATGCCTAATTTATACTACGAGGAATGTATGAACAAACTTTACATAATATATGACCCAGAGGCATTCTTCTCTACACAAATAATAAAGATAACGCAGAAAATGTAAGGTTTGCTTAAATTACTAAGATGCAAAAGGAGAAGTCAAACTTTATTTAAAACGTTAGAAAGAAAACAAACAGTCTGCTTGAAACTCTACATTAAGAAAGAAACAGTCTCAAGATCTTTGGAGTTGAACCTTCCTTCTAATCTTCCATACTTTCTTAAGCTTCGGTTGTTTTCTGCAAAACAAAAATAGAGTTAAACCATCCTGAAATTAAAAAAAAAAAGATTATTCATCAAAGAAGATTTACTTGATTGGTTTGGGAGCCTCAGTTTCTTCAACACTCAACAACGCAAACGATCTTGATACATCGCGTATAGTGTCATTCCTCGAGCAAGACTTCATCACTGGCCATCTCATCGGCACAACTAAGTTTCTGCATCAATACATAATAACAACAACAAAGAAAAAACATAAAATGTTCCTTAGGTTTCTACCGTATCCAAGCCACAAATATTAAGCTATCTATACTCACCCTTGAGAGCATATGTATTTGCACCTTTCTAACTTGACTTTCGAGTATCTCTTGTAATGTTTCTCAAGACAGTTTTGGGCACAGGCAACGTCAGAAGATTGCATAACATGCCAGATCTTTATAACTTGGACATGGTGATTCTCTTTCTTGATGATGTCTATTGCCCAAATGAGACTTAGGTCCTCATCGATCTCTTGTTGTCTAAACAGATTCTCACTCTCAGTCTCTGAGTCTTGTTGGAATTCTCCATTTGATAACTTCTCCAAATGACTCATTAGTTTTTTGTTAAAATCAGAGTCAGTTATCTTCTCCATAGATTTTAAGAACTCGTTGCTAAGCCAAACCTGTAGGGTGGGTGTGTAAACAGAAAAGAGAAAGAATAATGGATAAGAGAAGTGTCATTTTAAAATGTCATTCTAACTTTTTTATTTTGTTTTTTTAAAAGTGTCTTTTTAAATTTCTAATGCAAACTTTCATATTAAATTTTTTCATAACATTTTAAATAAATTTCACGGAGAAAAATGAATAAAATATATTTTATTAAAATATGTAAATATATATATTTATACTCATTGGATTAACTAATCCAAACTTAGAGTTTAAAGTTATATGGTGGAGTTTTGAAAGTAAGATTTAAAATTTTAAAAAATAATTTTTTAAAATAAAATGTCTATTTTGGTCATTTTTTCTTTGAAATTTATTTTTGTGACAAAAACGTAAAAAAATCTATATGAGAGATTTAACCTTTTAAATAATCAATAGATATTTAGTTAAATCATTTTTATTTAAATTAATAAATAAAGATACATTAGTATCTTTCTTAATCAGCTTAAAATGTGTCTAAGCTACATCTTTTTGTGAAAAGGATGGAGTATAAGAGAAAGAGGAGAGTAATAATACCTTCCATATGGAATTTTCAAAGGAAATAAGCTTCTTGTTTTGAAGCTTATCAAGATCATTAACCGCTGTTGTTGATCTTTCAATACACTGAGCTAATGATTCATCATCTTCGGCATCATGGAAACAGTCTCTTGATTTTGCATCATTTACTAACTGCCTCCACACTGATTTATTATTCGTTAAAGTCGCCTCGTTTCCAAGAATCCACAAGCAATATCTACAAAACAAAGGTAATGAACTAATAAGAACAACACAAAACATACTTTTTACAAGGACTTGATTGAGAAAAGTGTGTTATATATATATCGAGATACCTTGCCCGTGTGAGTGCTACATTGGTTCTTTGCTCGTTAGATAAAAAACCAATTGCTCCTTTACCATTAGACCTAACAGTTGAAATGATGATAATGTCTTCTTCACCGCCTTGAAACCCATCTACAGACCTAACACTCACTGTGAATTTCTCACTAGTATTGTACTTTTGGCCTATCTTTTCTTGAATTGCAAACACTTGAGCCTTGTAAGGTGAAATCACACCAACACTGATCGGTTTCCGCGCCTTTCTTGATACTGCAAGATTACATTACAAAACAAACACAAGAATCAAAACAAAATTATAGACTAATCAAGAATCAGGTGTTTGGTAATTACCTGAGTAAAGCTTTGATACAATCTCAGACACCACAGAGGCTTCCACAATGTTTTTTAGACTGTGCCCTTCTCCAAATTTCTCTCTTCCATGTGCTATGTTGATGAAAGAGTAAGCTCCATACATCTTCTCAGGAAGAAACTTTTTCTCATAACTTCTCACTCTCACAGAAGGAGCATCCAAAATCTTCATACCGTAAAACTCTCTATTTGGGAAAATACTAATAGAAGGATGCATCCTGTATTGCATGTTAAGCAGCTGTCTCTTTTGTCCCAAGAACACCAATCTTTCAAATAGACTCCTCCCAAGATCAGCCTCCGAAGCAATCTTGCTTTGTATCATTGCAGGCAGTTGCTTCTCATCGCCGATCAAAACAGTATGTTGAAGTCCTGGAAGCTGCAAAGGAATGGCTGATTCACATTCTTTTAGCTGAGCAGCTTCATCGACCACAAGAAGCTGTATTGGAGTGCTCATGTGTAACTTGGCAGAGCTTGACGCCGTGCAGAAGAGCAGATATGCATTGTCTAAGCAAAGCTTTTTGAGTCCAAACTTTCCTATGAAATCAGGAAGCTTAATACTTTCACAAATGGATCTTAGCATCTTCAGACAGTCTTGCTTTCTTGTATGCTTTTCTTCCACAGAATCTTTCAATCTTCCACGACGAAACACCACATCTAAAACGTTCATGTATCCAAGAAGATCATGTGTCTGATTCATTTTCTCAGCCACTTTAAAAGAAAGCGCATTAGTTGGTAAGTGCCGACACAAAGTGGAAAACTGAAACTGCAGGTCGGTTCTGAGTTTTGTAAACCTCTCTTCTACAAACTGCTTAAACGAGGGACGCTTCTTGTTGATGAATGACTTGTCATACACATCTTTTGGATCACTGAGCAAAGAGATCATATGGTTTACATTTGCTCTCCATCCAGTCTCAGCCTGAAAGCAATGTTTAAGCTCATCCACTCGGTAATCAAGAAAAACATCGGCAAGATCCTCCTCCCGCTCATCATCGATCTTCATCCTTTCTTTATTACCAAACAAAACAATATCTCCAAGACCGTACCCACAAAACCTCAACGACTCAGAGACTAAACTCACAACCCTTGAAGCAACTTCCAGAACAGCAATGTTTGTTGGAGCGCAAGTCAGTGTCCTACATCTCGTTTTCAAAAGGTTCAGAAGCAGAACACTTGTTGTCTTTGTCTTCCCTGTGCCTGGTGGTCCCCATATGAGTTTGATAGTGTTGCGATGGTAGCAATCTTTAGCTTCTAGACAACGCAAAATTGCATCTTCCTGAGATGTGTTTAGTTTGAATGAACGTATCATTCCCTCTAAGTGACGTGGCACCACACTCTCACCAGTTTCTTGGCAAGAAGCACAAGTTTCACCACCAACCTACACAAAAAAAAACAAAGTTTTTAAGATACTATGAGTTTCTATTCTGTTTCACGAGTTCCATTAACAGGACCGGTCCTGGGACAAACCACATTCGCCTCTGGCCCCCACAAATTTGTAAAAAATATATATTAAAATCCTTACTAAATTGTTTACAGCCCCCAAAATCTCAGGATCGGCGGCCGTGTCCATTAAAGATAATCATCTTAATTACCTCATTGTTAATTTGAAGTACTCTAGAGATAAGCTTTAAATTGCCTCTTTCCGGGTCTGGATGCAATGCAGTCCAAATACGAATATTGGTCATCATGTTGATCAAGTAAACACCAAAGAGGCTTAGGCTTCTCTTCACACCCTTTCCTTTCTTTACCTTCCTCATCTCCATGTTATCTTCCTCGAAAACAATGGGTTTTGAAGCCATGATAGTTATCAAATGCGGATTATCTTCGTCCACTCCACAAACAAGAGCCAGCAAGTAAGACTCATTTGAACATCTCAAGTCATCGATTCTAATAGGCTTCTTATCAGTCACTGCAATGAGATCATTGAACTCTAACAGTTTCCTATCTCCATTGGTGGTCATATTATCAGGCATTGCCTGCAGTGTAACCTCATAATAAAGATTCTTGGGAGGTTTAAAATCTTTGGCTGGCTTGATCTCCCAAAATTTGAAAGCTGGTGCTCGTCTCAGAGTCTCCATACTTGACAACAAAGCAGCATGTGTCTCTTCTATAATCGGATTAACAAATGAATTAAAATACTCTGTGCTTGATGAGAATGTTTTAGGAATCTTATCCACCTATTATTTAAAACCCACAAAGCAAACAAGAGGTAATGATTATAAGAGTATATATAGGTTCTAAGAAAAGATGAAAGAAATTAAGACAGAACCTTTCCTCTGTAAAGGTTTGAGTTTAGGGCATCACGAAGAGACCATGAGAAGACAACATCCACTAGAGATCTTCCTTTGATGATTCTCTCCTGCTTCTTTTTTTCCTTCACTTGCCACAGTTGCTGCATCTTTTATACTATCTTCTTGTAATCTAAAGATCTCTAAGTTTGAAGGTGTGGAACTTGCAACTTTATACAAACATTTTTTTTTTATCACTTAAGAGAGAGATAATAAGAAATATTTGTAAGGAGTTGAGATGACTAGTTGAGTGTTGGAAGACCAAAAGATTTGTTCTTTTTTCTTCTCTTCCTCCTCGGAAAGGTAAAGGAAAACCAATGCTTTTGCTTTTAGATTTTCAAAAACATACAACTTATATGATTAGCTACGTTTAGGCACTCTTAATTTATGCAAATATCGTTTCAGAGTTTTTTTTTCTATATTCAAATAATTGTACATACAACGACCTTATGAATCAACTTTAAATTAAAATTATTAAAAACAGATATATAGTACAATCTTTACAACTTGGTTCAGCTTTGTGTCGACCTCATTACTAAAGTAATCAGAGCATAAAAAAAAGTTACTAGAGCATCGTTATGGTTTGGTTTTCCAAACAGGTTCTAAACTATATATATTAATTTTAATATAATTTACTAAGTAAAGTTAAATATCTAAAAAGAGTTACACATCACTTAAAGTTAATAAGGGAAAATATTTTTTTTAATAAAAAGTATATGAAAAATGTTTATATTTTTTTTCTTTTATATTTCAAATAGTATTGTGTCCGTGCTACGCGCTAAATGTGTATATATGTTGCTGGATAATGTTTGATTTTAGTGTGTTTATGTTGTTGTTTATATTGTAAATTTATTGTTTCATTTATAGACAATGGAACTTGAAAAAAAACAATGGAACAATTATTCTTATATCATCTCTTGTTAATTATTTCTTCTGATTCTTTTATTGAGATTTCATCATTTTTTATTTATTTCTCAAAACTTGAGTTTAGTGATTAACAAATAGGGAAAATGTATCAGATTAAATTCTTATATATTTTAGTTGTCTTGATTTTGATCAAATGTGAAAATAATATCATAATGAATTTTCATCTTTTTTTTCTTTTGTGAAAATTTCATGTTTATATTTGAAATTTATGTATTTTCACGGGGTTGTTAGTATATTTTGTATTTTTACTAATGCATTTTTTTTTATTTCTCATTTATATTCTGTTATATTTGTTTTTTTTTAAAGTGGTTTTTTGTTTTAATTTTTTATTATGTATTAATTATTGGTTGTGGGTTTTCACTCTTGTCTACAAGATTCTAATTTTTTTATTTTGTTAAAGTAAATTTGATAATGTGAAACAATATTGTAAATGATTTTCTTTCCTTTTTGTTCTTACTAATTTTTTCAATGTATTCATTAAATTTATGTATTTTAAATTATAATATGTATTCATTATATCATTATTTATCGACAGAAATATGATATTAAAATTTTGGAATTGAATATAAAATATTAGTTATAAATGATTTATGTGTTGTTAATTTATTTGGTCAATATAATAAGAAGATGTAATCTAATCTATTAAAACAGAAGTACAAATAGAAAATAACCTTATTTTTACCTATTTTTTACAAGTAATGCCACTGATATTATCCATGAATCCAAACATCTAAACAATAATTTTTAACAAGAAAAAAATAAATTTTGGCTAAGCCCATTAGCAACTTTTGTTATTATAATTGAAGATTTCATAAAAAAATGTATATGTGTTTCCAAATTTTTATAATAAAAACAAAATTACATATATATAACATTAAATTAGTTTTATTTTTTATTCATATTCATATAAGCTACCCAACAATATTTGAACTATAAAAAATGTTAATAATTTTCGATTATAATCTGAACTTATTCATTTATAGTAACAAAATCATGTAACTTTGCATAACAATTTAGTGACTAAAAATACATACTAATATTTATTATAAATGATTATATATACAAACAAATACAATGTATTATTCATTTGTACGATATATATCTAATAAGAATAACTTATGTAATTTATAAATTTTAAAATTTTAATCACCATATAATTCATATGCACAATTAGGTCTAGGACGTATCGAATATCTGAGGTATTTTAGGATATACTGATTCGGATATGCATTCATCGGATTCGTAAAAAAATTATCTGGATCCAGATATTCGGGGTTAGGATATTCAGACTAAAATTTGAATACACGCAGATATCCAGACTTGTTTTTTTAATTAAAAACTAACTATTAACCATCTATTTAGTCTATTTATAATTATTATTTAAAAACTTAAAAATCACTAAAATTTAATAAAATAAAATTTTTAGTTATTTTATATAAAAGTATATATAATATACATAGATAACTAAATTAAACTTTAAATATTTATATTCGGATCCAGATATCCAGACCTAAATTTCACTATCTCAATTTGTATCTAGATCAGTTGAACCTGTAAAATCACTATCAAGATCCCCGAATATCCGTTTTTTGAAGCGGATGGGATCCCGGATCGGATAACGGATCGAATATTAAGTTCAAGTCATATATAAAGTTATATCAACCAATAAAATATTTGACATTTATACAAGTAACATCCGTGCGGGCGCACATGTCAAAGGCTAGTTAAATTTTAAAATTACGGTTAAATCTCAAATTTGTAAGTAGCCCAATCAATTTAGGCTAACCAAATCATTGAATTATATTGAGTTGATAAAAATGAATTATACTGAATGTGTCAATACCAATTTGATGATTAGATTTCATAAACTTTGCAACACCTTTGAGTTTTAGTAATTTATATTATGTAAAAATGAAAAGTATCTATTTGATTGGTGACTTTTCACTTTTGTGACAATTTCAAAACCTTCACGCACTTTCCTACTATTAGAGGAAAATTATCTTTTTCTTTTTGCAGTTGGCGTAAACAATCAATACAACAAACGGTTCTCACAATCTGAAACATCATATTTATACATCATTGGCAATGAACATGAAACATCCCTAAATTAATGTTTGGACATGACTCCAAATTGAGTATGTAAAAGCTAACCCAATAACCCAAAGGAAGCCACAAACCAAACTCAGTTGCACAAAGGGAAAAAATAACATAGAAACCACATTGCTGGAAAAATATTTGATCACCAAGATAACACAAGGGTTATCATGAAAATGCATAATTAATGGTTATGAGTACTCACACTGTCTTCATAAGGCGTACCAGTATGGAACCGGTTTATATAAGTTTCAGAGCTGGTCCAATATTTTTTATTGTGTAAATGGGAGCCTTGATATAGTCTACTAAATCCAGGCAGAAGATATTAAACTTGCACCCTTGAAAAACATTTGGAGCAGAAGGGGTACTTCAGAATTAAGGTTCACTTCAATAATAGAGTCAAATGCAGCATCACGTTCCTCCATTACTCCCACTGCTTTAAACTCCAAGTTATCTTCTTCGCCAGATTCTGGTTTTGAGACCATAACCTCTTAAAGTCGCTTCTCCTTAATTAGGAGATGAATGATTGGGTATTTCTACACCTTTTCATCGTTAACGAGAAAACCACATGATCTGTGGTGTGGTCATAATAGTCGTCTTGTACCATATATACAAAATATAACCAAACAGATTAATTCTAAACTGTCTTTGTTAAACCTAAAAAAGAAAACAGAAGGTTCTTGCCTCAGTCTCATTCCAAAACATAGTCCATGTACCTGGTTCAGTCAAGATATTAGATGGATGCATGAGTCTTGCTTATCTCTACATCGCCAATGATTACTCTAGGACACTGCTAAGATATAATACTATTAGGAATTGGTAACGACATGTACTTCCCCTGAACCTCTTTTAAGAACTCACAGATAAATAGAGCATAAAGGTTCATAGTGATCACTTGCCAGATATGTGAGCAGCATCAATGAACTTGGTTGTAGTGAAGGATCATAGCTCTATTTACCTTGATGTTTGCAGCGGCATGTTCACATACCAACTGAATGGAGTTTGGAGATATATGCTAGGGGAAAAAACACCAGTATAGTAGAAATTGGCCTTTTTAACTGCCAAAGAAAGGTGAACATGTTTAACAAAGGTCTGAGATAATTCTGACATGAAAATATTCAATTTCAGAAATTAGACTAATAAAAAGGTCAACGAAAGATTTTTTACTCAGTAAACCAATTTTTTTTAATGTAAGAAACTGACTTAATGTCTGAACCATTCGTTTAATGGTAAACTATTTGTTTCTTAGACTACTCTCTTATTTGTTTAACGATATGCCATTTGTTTCTATAGTATTGATGTATGATCCTTTATTAAATAACATTTATATATACACTCTATAACTCTTTGGAGCATATGGAGAATTAGAGCTACAAATATCAAATCGGAGTCGAGATATTGGTCTGGTGTCGATCGACACATATCCTTGGTGTCAGTCGAAACCCATTGGGCACAAGAGTCTTAGTGAGTTATTATCAAGTTTCAAAAATTATAGTTTAACCCAGAAGTTTCCATTTTTTACAAACGAGCCTCATATGTGTCTTAAACTTATATTTACTATCTTAAAGTCATTGTTTTATCCTAAGTATCAAAGTAGTACTAAGAAAATTTCAAGCACCAAGAATACATATCATGTCTTAAGTGCAACTGACTGTTTAATCAAGTGAAACAAGTAACAAAGTGCAAACTAAAGTGACAAGTAACTAACAAGCTTTCATTCACCCATGAGTATTAGGAATTTGATTTCAAGTGATTAATATATAATCGAAAGTCATCAATCAAACAAGTTTTATAAGTCTAAACACAAATAATAAACAAATTATTTCCTAAAATAATAATCCTTTTGCAATCAATCCTTAGACATCAAATCTCTTTGGTCTAATTCAATCAAACAAACATTAAGCGTAAGTCTATTAAATATGTAAGTATTTCTAGCATCAACTCTCATTGGCTCAGCAATCAAAAAACATTATTGGTTCAACCATTTCATCAAACACTTTTAATACATCAAATTTCTGGAGTCTATATTTAGGGAAATCAATCTTAAACTAGCATTCAGAGAAAGAGACAAGCATAAAACATGAATGATCTAACACTAAACACCTTACATAATCACCAAATCACTATAATCACCCTAACCATGATGAAAACACTTAAACACATATTCAGTTTAAACATAGAACATGAAAGATCTAACACTAAACACCTTACATCATCACCAAATCACCCTATGCAATGGATCTAAGATGTGTCTACTCACTAATCCGCTTTGAGAAGAATTGCTGAGACCTAGTGGATATGACCACATGCCCGATGGACAGGCCAAATTTTGCTTCGGAGATTGATACTTTTTGGAATCTATAGAATAACTTCAAGAGTGCGAGTCTACATCATATTCCCTGGAGCGAAAACAGTTGGGCGGACCAACTAGCGAAAGAAGCTAGGATGGGAGGCTTTATTTTTTTTTTCATTTAGATCAGACACAGACAAATAGAAGTGTTCCCCTGAGGACCGTCCCGTCTCGCAAGACTTGGTCTAACCAAATGGGTAGCTGACAAAAAAAACATTAAACATGAAGATGTAAGAAACCAAGATGAATCAAGATTAAAAAGTTGATTTGAAAACATAAATCAGTGGAATATCACCACGAAGTTGAATATATTTCATAAAAGTTAGGATGAAGAAGTTATCCCAGTTTCAACTCGTGTGATTCAAGTTTATCATGTTTTTGAACAAATAACAAGTTCTTCGAGATTCTAATCAAACATGGATGAATCAAGATGTAGAAACTTGATTTAGAAACATTAATCAGTGAAGAATCACCACGAAATGAAATAAATTTCATAAGAGTTATTATGAAGAAGTTATCCCACTTTCAACTCATGTGATTCAAGCTTATCATGTTTTGAATCACTGACAAGTTCTTAAAGATTCTATTCAAACATGGATGAATCAAAATGTCAAACTCGATTTGGAAACATTCATCAGTGAAGAATCACCATGAAGTTGAAGAAATTTTATAGGAGCTATGATTAAGAAATTATTTCACTTTCAACTCATATGCTTCTAGCTTATTTTATTTAGACAAATAACAATTTCTTCAAGATTTTAACCAAACCAGAATGAATATAAGAAGTTTGATTTGAAAACATAAATTAGTGAAAAATCACAACGAAATTGAATAAATCTCATAGGATTTATGATGAACAAATTATCTCACTTTCAACTTATGTGATTCCAGCTTACCATGTTTGGATAAATGACAATTTCTTCAAGGTTCTAATCAAACCAAGATGAACCAATATGTAAGAATCTTGAGTTAGAAACATAAATCAAGGGAGAATCACCACAAAGTTGAACAAATCTCATAGGAGTTATGATGAAGAAATTATCTCATTTTCAACTCATGTGATTCCAGCTTATACCTTGTTTGGACAAATGACAAGTTCTTCAAGATTCTAATTTAACCAAAATGAATAAGATGTAAGAAGCTTGATTTGGAAACATAAATCAATAGAGAATCACCACGATGTTGAATAAATCTTATAAGAGTATGATGAAGAAGTCGTATTACTTTCAACTTATGTGATTCCAACTTAACATGTTTAGACAAATGAATTTTTTTTCAAAATTTTAATCAAACCAATATGAATCAAGATCTAAGAAGCTTGATTTTGACACATAAATCAATGGAAAATCACCACAAAATTGAATAAATCTCATAGGAGTATTGATAAAAAATTATCTCATTTTCAACTCATGTGATTTCAGCTTACATTGTTTGGACAAATGACAAGTTCTTCAACACTAAACACCTTACATCATCACTCAATCACTATAATCATTCTAGCCCATGAATTCAAGATGTTTATACTCACTAATCATGATGAAAACAATTAAACACATATTCAGCTTAAGCATAATCTAATATAGAAAGAGATAAATAATAATCACTTAATGATCAAAGATTAAATTAGATTAAAGAAGCTAAAGGATGAATCTTCAACAAAGTATTTTTGTTTTTAAAGAGAAAACGAATTGATGGTGTTTAGACATTTTTAGTCGCTTGACACGTCGGTTGCAACAAAACGTGACATTCCAGACTGTCGTTCGAAGGGATGAAGTGAATGTGACGAGTGTGAGGGTCGATCGCTCGGCAGATGCGAGCATGGGAAGATTGGCTATCATTCGCTTAACAAAGCTTCAGAGGAAAGGTGACATATAGGACTTTTATTCACTCGTCGGATGACTTTCTACCACAGAAAAGTTTTGAGTGAATGTGACAAACGTGGTTCCTTTTTTCATGCGTTTATATATGTTTTTTTTGTTATAGGTTCACCTGTTAGGGCTGCTTACATACTCTCAAGCCATCCATAATTCCTTTTTTTTGTGACGAGTAAGTAACATGTAGTGATGTCATTCACTCAACACATTTATGTGAGCGTATCTTCAGTTGTAGTAGTGCCTCAGGTTCATGGAGTTCCATGACTTCAGATGATGTCTCAAGTTGGTAAACGCCTTCTTTGATTACCTCGGTGTTATTGTAATGACCTTCCCAATTGGTTACAAGCTTGCATGCCCTCCACTTTTTGGCGTTTTCGAAAACCTTTCTTAGGACAAAGTCGTTGAGTTCCAGAGGCATTGCTCAAACTTTCTTGTATTCGCTCTTGGCAAGGTGCTGATATTTTTGAATCCAGAGAATTGATAGGTCTGTATGTTCTTTGATCTCGTCCAAGGCATCAAACATCATCTCCTTGTTAAATTCGACATGCTAAGCCATTTTTGCTCGGCCCTGGTGAACTTTACCTAAGTAGGAGCCCTTGCTTCAAATTCATAAGCTAAGGAGAAGTGAGTCTTGATGGTTGCACCTCTTGGTGTCATTTTGTTCTACCAAAGGACCCCATCCAACTCGTCTATGCAATGACTTTTTGAGGTCGAAGTGCTTTTTAATTCTGTCGATGATAATTTTGTTTGTCGCCTCAGCCTGTCTGTTACCTTGTGAATACCTCGATGTTGAAGTACTAAGGCAAATTTTCCATTTGTCACAAAATCCTTTGGAATTGTTCGATGTAAACTAAGAGCCAGCGTTGGTCACAATTTTGTAAGAGATATTATGTGGACAAATGATATACTTCCAGAAAAAGTCTTGCACCTCTTTGTTCGTAATCTGAGCGAATACCTTTGCCTCCACTCACTTCGTGAAGTTATGACTCATGACGAGCAAGAAAGATCATTGTCTCGAACTCGACTATGTCGATTTACCAACAAAAAAATCGATAAAGTGCAATGGTTTCTTCAGTAGTTCAGCGGACAATGGATGTTTGAAGCATGCCATTGACACTTGTTGCATTTCAAGGCATATATCTTGTAGTCGGCAACCATGGTCGGTTACTAATGCCCAAGAGTTTTAACTTTGAGAGTCAAAGCTCAACCGATGTAATGGTTACTTACTGTCGAGTGTTTCGACCATGACCAATGTAGTCCTTTTTTTCCTAAATACACGTGAGTAGAACTTTGTTGGCCGTCCATTGGAAGAGTATGGTACTGGCAAGGTATTTGATGATAGGAAGCCTCAAGTCGGGATGGTTACACTTGTATTATTGGTTAGAGAGTCTTTTTCCGTGTCGCCAATTTCCAAGATAGGAACGATGGTTTATTTCACTTGATCTTTTGGTTTGTTGCCGAGTGCGGCTAAGGCGTCGCGAAGACGTTCTCACCTCAAGGGATTTTCTTGAGTTCAAAGAACTTGAATTCCTTGGTGAGGCCTTGAAAAAGCTTAAGATATGCGTCATCTCATTCATTCTTAGCATCATAGTCTCCACTGAACTATTTTGCGAGGACTTGTGAGTCGTAAAAATCATGGATGCATTTAGGTTTGATTGCTTTCACCAATCAGAGCCCTGCGATGAGGGACTCGTACTTGGCTTCATTGTTGGATGATGATACCCATTATTGGACAAGTAACCGTCAACGTGCAAGATCTAGTTTTTACTCGGCAAGACTAGAATCCTACTCGAGTTCATGAGCTAATTCAATCAGGAAGTAGGCAAGCACTTGTGATTTGGTTGTCAATTGATTCCTTTAATTGATATCGTATTTGTTGAGCACAGTGGCCCATTGGCTCTCAAAGTTAAAAGTCTTTAGCATTATTGGCCCACCATGGTTGCTGACTCTAAGACATACACCTTGAAATGCGACAAATGTCAGTTGCATACTTCCAACATCCATTGTCCGACTGAATTACTGAAGAAAACCACAACACTTTATCCATGTATTCATTGGGAAATGGACATAGTCGGTCTCTTGATGAGTTCAAGACAACGATGTTTCTTGCTCGTTATAAGTGATAACTTCACAAAATGGGTGCATGCAAAGGTAATCGCTCAGATTACTAACAAAGAGGTGCAAAGCTTTGTCTGAAAGTATATCATCTGCCGACACAATTTCTCCTACGAAGTCATGACCAACATTGACTCACAGTTCACATCCAACAATTTCAAAGGATTCTACGACAAGTGGAGAATTCTCCTCAATATTTCAACACCAAGATATTCGCAAGGCAACAGACATGCCGAGGCGACGAACAACATCATCATCAACAGAATTAAGAAGTGCCTCAACCTTAGAAACGGTCATTGGATAGACGAGTTGGATGAGGTCCTTTTGCCGCACAAAATGACACTGAGAGGCGTAACCAACAAGACACACTTCTCCTTAGCTTACAGAGTCGTAGCAAAGACTTATGTTGAGGTAAACTTCACCAACATGCGCCAAGCCAAAATGCATCAACATGTCAAATTCAATAGAGAGATGATATTTGATGCCTTAGACGAGATCAAAGAATGCCGAGACCAAGCACTCCTCTAGATTCAAAACTATTAGCACGTTGTCGAGAGCTACTACAACAAGAAGGTTCTAACAAGGCCCCTGGAACTCAACGACCTTTTTCTAAGAAAGGTGTTCAAAAACACAAAAGATTGGAGGGCATGCAAGCATGAAACCAATTGAGAAAGTCCTTACAAGATCGCCCATGTATTTAAACCAGGCGATTACTGACTCAAGACATCATCAGACGAACTCGTTTTGAGGTCATGGAACTCCATGAACCTCATGCACTACTACAATTGAGGACACTCTCATTAAAATGTGTCGCGTGAATGGCGACACTATATAATACTCGTCATTTTCACCACTTTCATTGCTTTGAGTAACCGCTTGTCGTTGGAATTCTTTGACGGACCTCACCAAGTCTCGACAAGGATGCCTTAGGTCCTTTGTTCTACTTTGATTTATTTTGACCCACAAATCCTCGACGTTGAACTAGTCAATGTTCCTTTTCTTGCCCTTAGCTTTGGACTTGTCAAACTCCTTTTGAAGATCAGTGGTCCTAAATTTGCCTAGCTTTTTCATAATTGGCAACCTTAAAGCCGAATTTTTTTCTATAAGACGGCGACTTTGTAGTCGAAAAACTCATAGTCAGAGAGGACCCCTTAGCGAAGGCAATAAGAAATGGATCTAGTTGTGGCACTATCATTTCTCATTTTGATTTTTTGACGAATGTCAAACACGTCCAACTTCTTTGTTTTTGCATTTGTGATCTTTGTTTGTATCGACAGAGTTTGTCAAACTACTAGTTAATTGTGCCGATTTTCTTTTGAGTATAACACGTAAATCTTGAGTTTTAGATTCTTCGTTAGAGAAGCATGAGGGTCCGGTAGTGATCATGTTGATACGTCTGGATCCTCCGCCTTTCCTCTTCCTAAGCTGAGTGGTCGCGATGCCGAGAACGAGTAGCTTTGTCTTCTTGTGGTGGCTCGTCTTGGATCTTATTTTGGGACTTTTGATACTTCTTGTCCTTGCTCTTGCTTTTAACTCTAGTTGTTTTTGGCGGGTCTGTGTCTCAATGGATCAAGATTTATGTGTCCGCTAACATATGCACCATCATAATATCATGGAGCTGCTTACATTCTTTTGTATCATGCCCTTTTGACTTGTGATATGAACAATACTTCCCACCATCAAACAAGCTCGTAAGATTATTAGGAGGATGTGGCTTTCTCTCAACATCGTGCTAGGTTGATTGTCTTCATCGACATCTTGCTTTGTTGCTACTTGCTTCCATCGTGTTATGTTTATTCATGAACGCTCGTTTGTCCTCTTCCTTCGTGATCAAGTTATTAGAGCGATGAATGACGTCTTAGAGAGTGATGGTTGGGTTCCTGTAGAGATCGTCACTCAACTTGGAGTGTACCTAGAGAGCGTTACGCATGGCTGCTACTGTTGTCTCATTGGGGACATGCACCTTAAACACCACCTGGTTAAACCTTTCCATGAAGTCTCTGAGGCTCTCGCTGGGATTCTGGGACATCTTCCATAGGCTGGAGGCCGACACTCCTTGATGAGTGAGTATGATGTAGTGCTTCAGGAACTCAGCAAATAGGTCATGGAAGCTATCGATGGAGTCTTCAGTTAACCGAGAGAACGAGGTTAAGGCTGGCCCACCATAGACTTTCAACAAATAGTTGAGAATCTGACATCTTTCTCCTTGTCAGTAAAGTGTGGTCGCCCCATAGCTATGTTAAACACAATCACATAATTAGTGAAATTCTTATCATCGAAATATGATGGGATACAAATCTTGTTTGTTTTTGACTTTTGACGTTGGTAATCCACTTTAAGAAGGGGACTTGAGCATTGCGGCTACGACACTCTTAACTTCTGGGGCTAAGCTCGTCACATGATGGACTTTCAAGTTAATGTCTTGTATCAAAAGCTGGAGGTCTGCGATTTGACAACTCATTGTTAACTCTAAGTCGTTAGTCATCTGTTCGATGCTGATGAGAAGAGGGTTTAAGCAGCTAGTTGTCTGCTCTCTGCGCCCAGGCATAGGGTTTGTGGTATCGAAGAATTATCGTTTAGTCGTTGCTGAATTGCTAGCTTCACCAACTGCTAGCGTGAAGACGTGGGTTAGCATGGTGAGTTCGTTGGTCGCTTTGTGAGCTTCCTCCTGCTGAGTGAGGCATTCCATGATGATTTGCACCATCTCGGCCATGGTCGGCACCTCTGCTACTGGTGTAGGTTCATTTATGACGAACGAACAGTCATGATTCATGTTGATCTTGTTAATGCTACTTCTTAATGTCCCACGGTGGGTGCTAACTGTTGAATCTGAGTTTGGTTAGTTTGAATAAGAAGAACAAAACTTGATCATGGCTTATTTCAAAAGCATTTTATTGATCAGGTGAGGAAATGTTACAATGTGTTTGAACGAAAGGAAAACAAGCTTACTGACACTCGTCGTACTCCTGGAAAGTACGAGTCATCAAGAAAGTAAAGATAAGGTAAAACGTTAATTTCTAGCTGTCTGTATATATGTTCAGGTTTGGATCCATCTCTTTGTTGCCCTTGTCTCCCTTTTATACATGAACTCTCTCTTCTCTTTACCTTAAGTCAATTTAATCTAATGAGCTGGATCGAGCTTAGCTGGCTGAGCGTTTGACCTGAGACTTCGGGTTGTGGCTCTAATCACCGAGCTTGTGTGCCGAAATCGTGATGCCTTAGTTGTCGTGACAAGCCATCAAGCGAGTTTAGTGGATCGAGTTCTTTATTTGATGGGTTTTGTGGAGGGATGTATATTTGATTTGGTTTGGCTTAGATAATTTAATTGTTTTGTAACTTGTGAAGTTTTTTTTTCTGATTTATAGTAACTTACTTACTTTTTTAATTTAAATAAAAGATTTAATAAAATTGCAAAATATAGGAGAGTATGTGAGAAAAACCAATTTGGGGGAAAGAGTGTTTGAGCATTTGATATGTTCTGTTCCAGCTGCTTTTCCATGGATCCAAATACAACTCCTACAATCTGCACAAAAGCTCAATCAAACTCACAAAGAAGAGAATCTGCTTCATTAGCAACTAACGATTCAATACAAATAAGAGGAGATTTTAACCTAAATATTCATAAAGGTGAAACAAGCTAATCAGTAGAACTCAACTTTATTTGAAATCAATACTTTTAAAACTCAACTATCTCTTGCGCAAATTTAATCTCGAAATTATGGTTGACTATGTAAAATTAGACTTTAAAAAATCAAACAGTAATTATTAAATGGTAAAGTTAATTGCAGTTAGAAAAATGATCGAGTTTGGCTTTCAAAACAGAGAACACTAAAATTAATTTTATTTACACGACTGTGAGTGAAAGAAATCGATTACCGTGATTGAAGATCAGTCAAAGATATTTTCGTTGAGAGAATGGTTGGAGTCTAAAATACCTTTGATTGATATTCAAACACGAAAAATTGCTTCTTGTGACTCAGAATCATGTAAAGGAAATTGTTTTCACGTTTTGAAAGCCAAACTCGATCCTTTTTTTAATTGTAATTAACATTTTCTTAATAATTAATGTTTGATTTATGTAAGTTTAATTTTATGCAATTAACCATAATTTCGGGATTAAATTTGTGCAAGTGATAGTTGGATATTAAAAGTACCGATGTCAAATAATTAGGGATTTAAACACTCATTTTCAGCTTTAAGAGGGACTAGTGTGAACTTTCAGTTTTAAGTAAGAATTATTGAAACTGAATCCATTTAGAGTTTTGTTTTTGGCTAAAACTAAAGCTATTCAAAAGAGAACTCTTCCTTGAACAACAAGTCACTAACATATCACTATTCAAAAGCTTAGGACGTGGTGCTACTACTGCATTAGGAGAATCTTGGCGGTGAATCATATCTATGGGGACGTCAAAGAGCTGTCTCTGCTGCGTTTGTGGATGATCATCCATCTCAAGCAATGGTCCAAACACTAGTGCATCATCTCTAAGGACAATACAAACCTTTGGTGTGGGTTGAACTGGTCATCCAATCTGAACCGAATCTGGAAGAAATCGAATCGAATCCCACCCGAAAGTTAGTATAATCCTAGGGATGTTAAAATGAGTTCAATCTGTAAAACCATTTTTAGCCATAACCCTTACTTTTGAAACAAAGCTTAAAAAAGGTTAGCCCTCTAATGTATAGAGTTTAAATTTTAGCCTATTTATTTTGATTCACACAATTATTATACCTATTTAAATATCTATTAAAATTTTAAAATTTTTTGATTATACAAAATAAAGTTATCCCGACAAAACTTCAAAAAAACGAAAAAATAATTTTACGGGAAAACGCGATTTTGTGGTTTTGACGGGAAAACGCAATTTTGCGGTTTTGGTGGGAAAACATGATTTTGCGGTTTTAGCAGAGAAAACACGATTTTGCGGTTTTAGTGGGAAAACACGATTTTGCGGTTTTGGCGGGAAAATGTGTTTTTGCGGTTTTAGCAGGAAAACTCGATTTTATGATTTTGTCGGGAAAACACGATTTTGCGGTTTTGGCGGAAAAACGTGATTTTGCGGTTTTGGCGGGAAAATGCGAATTTCCGTCAATTTTATAATTTTGGCAGGAAAACACGATTTTGCGGTTTTGGTGGGAAAACATGATTTTGCGGTTTTAGCAGAAAAAACACGATTTTGCGGTTTTAGCGGGAAAACACGATTTTGCGGGTTTGGCGAAAAATGTGATTTTGCGGTTTTGGCGAGAAAACACGGTTTTGTGGTTTTGGCGGGAAAACTCGATCTTGCGGTTTTGACGGGAAAATGTGATTTTACGGTTTGGTGGGAAAACTGCAATTTTGCGATTTTGAAGGGAAAACGCGATTTTACGGTTTTGGCGGGAAAACTCAATTTTATAGTTTTGGCGGGAAAATGTGATTTTACGGTTTTGGCGAGAAAACATGATTTTGCGATGTTGGCGGAAAAACTTGATTTTTCGGTTTATGGAGGAAAACTCGATTTTTCGAGTTCTCGAGTTCGGCGGAAAAACTCAATTTTTCAATTTTGGTAAAAAAACACGATTGCGGGAAAACTGAATTTTACGGATTTTTTTTCATTTATATGATCATATATTAAGTTATAAAAATGTAAATTTTGATTAAAATTAATATATAAACATTTGTTTACATGCATAAAAATTAGATAAGTTAACCCTGGTATCAGCCATAACCCTTAATTCAAATATGGTTAAAATAGATTTGAGTTAAAATATGACTGAGTTTATTTTAAACAAAAGAAGGTTTAACCGTGGATTTAACATCCCTATATAATTCAGATGAAACCTATGAGAATAGTACCAAAAATCTAAATCAACCAAACCGAAATTGACGGTCCTGACACCCAGGCCTAATTTGTAATACGAGGACTGGATGAACAAACTTTACATAATATATAATATATGACCCAGAGGCATTCTTCTCTACAAATAATAAAGATAAGGCAGAAAATGTTAGGTTTGCTTAAATTACTAAGATGCAAAAGGAGCAGTCTAACTTTATTTAAAACGTTAGAAAGAAAAACAGTCTGCTTGAAACACTACATTAAGAAAGAAACAGCCTCAAGATCTTTGGAGTTGAACCTTCCTTCTAATCTTCCATACTTTTTAAGCTTCGGTTGTTTTCTGCAAAACAAAAATAGAGTTAAACAATCCTGAAACAAGAATTAAAAAAAAAAAGATTATTCATCAAAGAAGATTTACTTGATTGGTTTGGGAGCCTCAGTTTCCTCAACACTCAACAACGCAAACGATCTTGATACATCGTGTATAGTGTCATTCCTCGAGCAAGACTTCATCACTGGCCATCTCATCGGCACAACTAAGTTTCTGCATCAATACATAATAACAACAAAGAAAAAACATAAAATGTTCCTTGGGTTTCTACCGTATCCAAGCCACAAATATTAAGCTATCTATACTCACCCTTGAGAGCATATGTATTTGCACCTTTCTAACTTGACTTTCGAGTATCTCTTGTAATGTTTCTCAAGACATTTTTGGGCACATGCAACGTCAGAAGATTGCATAACATGCCAGATCTTTATAACTTGGACATGGTGATTCTCTTTCTTGATGATGTCTATTGCCCAAATGAGACTTAGGTCCTCATCGATCTCTTGTTGTCTAAACAGATTCTCACTCTCAGTCTCTGAGTCTTGTTCAAATTCTCCATTTGATAACTTCTCCAAATGACTCATAAGTTTTTTGTTAAAATCAGAGTCAGTTATCTTCTCCATAGATTTTAAGAACTCGCTGCTAAGCCAAACCTGTAGGGTGGGTGTGGTGTGTAAACAGAAAAGAGTCAAGAATAATGGATAAGAAGAATAATATTCACTCTGTTTTATAAATTGTTATTCTAACTTTTTTATTCTATTTTTTTAAAAGTGTCATTCTAAATTTCTAATGCAAATTTTTATATTAAATATCTTTCTTACCTTTTTAAATAACCAATAGATGTTTAGCTAATTCATTTTTATTTAAATAATTATATAATAAATAAAAGTATATTAATATATTTAATTGTTTTTTTTTAAATTTGCGTAAAATGTGTTTAAGTGATACTCCCTCCATTACAAATTAATCAGTATTTTAGAAAAAAATTAAATTTCAAAAATGTATTTTTCATCTTTTTGATGTAACTTTTATTAGGTAATAGTAGTAAATTATAAAAAATATATTTAATACTAAAATTTAATATATTTATTAATATGTGTGAAAAATCTAAAACATATACTCCTTCCGTTTCTTTTTACATGGTGTTTTAGAAGGTTTATGTTGTTTCAAAATAGATGATGTTTTAAGATTTTAAAGTATATTTTGATGTTTTAAGGTTAACTTTAACTTTATTGGAAATTGTTCAACCAATAAAATTTTACAGTCTTTTTTATAATTGGTTGAATGATTTTAAAATTATATCTTTAAAAATACTTTCTGAATAAATGTAAACTAGTCTTTGACCCGCGCGCCCGCGCGGATGTTATTTTTGTGAATGTCTAATATTTTAAGCAATTTGTTTGATATAATTGTATATATGACTTAAACTTAATATTCAATATCCGTTACCCGATTCGAGATCTTATCCTCTTCAAAAAATGGATATTCATAGATCATGATAATAATTTTACGGATTCGATTGATCCAATTATAAATTCGGATAGCAAAATTTTAAGTCTAGATATTCATATTCAGATATTAAATATTTAAAATTTAATTATAGTTATCTATGTATATTATATATATTTTATATAAAATAACTAAAATTTTATTTTATTAAATTTTAATGATTCTTAAGATTTTTAAATAATAATTTTAAATAGACTAAATAGATGGTTAATAGTTAATTTTTAATTTATTTTAAATTAAAAACAGGTTCGGATGTCTGCGTGTATTTGAATTTTAATATGAATATTCTAACCCCAAATATCCGAACCTAGATAACAATTTTACGAATCCGACAAATGCATATCCGAATCCGTATATCCTAGAATACCCGAGATATTTGATCTGTCCTAGACCTAATTGTATATATGTATATGGTGATTAATTTTTTTAATTTATAAATTACATTAGTTATTCTTATTAGATATATATCTTACAAATGATAATACATTGTATTTGTTTGTATATATAACCATTTATGATAAATATTAGTATGTATTTTAGTCATTAAATTTTTATGGAAAGTTACATGATTTTGTTATTGTAAATGAATAAGTTCAGATTATAATAAAAAAATTATTAACATTATTTTTTTTATAGTTCAAATATAGTTGGTAGCTTATATGAATATGAATAAAAATAAAACTAATTTAATGCTATATATATGTATAATTTTGTTTTTATTATAAATTTTTGAATAATATATATTCAATTTTTTATAAAACATTCAATTCTAATGACAAAGATTGTTAATGAGCTTAGCCCATATTTATTTTTTTCTTATTAAGAATTAGTGTTTGGATACATAGATAATATCAGTGGCATTTAATGGTAATTATTTAGGAAATGTTAGGGTTAAGTACTAAATGTACTTCAGTTTTAATAGTTTAGATTTCTTAATCTTTGTGAAACAAGTAAAACTTCATCTATTAAGAAACTGAGAGAGTAACATTTTGTAGCAGAGGGAGTATTTTTAGGGCAAATCTCTCAAATAAATATTTTTGAAGTTTTTGTCACAAAAATAGACCTTGGGAGAAAAATGATTAAAATAGACCTTTTTATTTTGCAAATTTTAATAATTTTTTTTTTTAATTTTTAAAACTCAACTCCAAAACCTACACCCCATAACTCTAAACTCTAAGTTTAGATTATTTAACCCAAGAGTATAAATATATATTTACATCATTTAATAAAATCTATTTTGGTCATTTTTCTTCTTAGGTGCTATTTTTAAGACAAATTTTTTTTTAGGTCTATTTTAGTCTTTTTATCTCTATTTTTTTATGAAACTAATGGAGTATAAGAGAAAGAGGAGAGTAATAATACCTTCCATATGGAATTTTCAAAGGAAATAAGCTTCTTGTTTTGAAGCTTATCAAGATCATTAACCGCTGTTGTTGATCTTTCAATACACTGAGCTAATGATTCATCATCTTCAGCATCATGGAAACAGTCTCTTGATTTTGCATCATTTACTAACTGCCTCCACACTGATTTATTATTCGTTAAAGTCGCCTCGTTTCCAAGAATCCACAAGCAATATCTACAAAACAAAGGTAATGAACTAAGAACAACACAAAACATACTTTTTACAAGGACTTGATTGAGAAAAGTGTGTTATATATATCGAGAATACCTTGCCCGTGTGAGTGCTACATTGGTTCTTTGCTCGTTAGATAAAAAACCAATTGTTCCTTTACCATTAGACCTAACAGTTGAAATGATGATAATGTCTTCTTCACCGCCTTGAAACCCATCTACAGACCTAACACTCACTGTGAATTTCTCACTAGTATTGTACTTTTGGCCTATCTTTTCTTGAATTGCAAACACTTGAGCCTTGTAAGGTGAAATCACACCAACACTGATCGGTTTCCGCGCCTTTCTTGATACTGCAAGATTACATTACAAAACAAACACAAGAATCAAAACAACATTATAGACTAATCAAGAATCAAGTGTTTGGTAATTACCTGAGTAAAGCTTTGATACAATCTCAGACACAACAGAGGCTTCCACAATGTTTTTCAGACTGTGCCCTTCTCCAAATTTCTCTCTTCCATGTGCTATGTTGATGAAAGAGTAAGCTCCATACATCTTCTCAGGAAGAAACTTTTTCTCATAACTTCTCACTCTCACAGAAGGAGCATCCAAAATCTTCATACCGTAAAACTCTCTATTTGGGAAGATACTAATAGAAGGATGCATCCTGTATTGCATGTTGAGCAGCTGTTTCTTTTGTCCCAAGATCACCAATCTTTCAAACAGACTCCTCCCAAGATCAGCCTCTGAAGCAATCTTGCTTTGTATCATTGCAGGCAATTGCTTCTCATCGCCGATCAAAACAGCATGTTGAAGTCCTGGAAGCTGCAAAGGAATGGCTGATTCACATTCTTTTAGCTGAGCAGCTTCATCGACCACAAGAAGCTGTATTGGAGTGCTCATGTGTAACTTGGCAGAGCTTGACGCCGTGCAGAAGAGCAGATATGCATTGTCTAAGCAAAGCTTTTTGAGTCCAAACTTTCCTATGAAATCAGGAAGCTTAATACTTTCACAAATGGATCTTAGCATCTTCAGACAGTCTTGCTTTCTTGTATGCTTTTCTTCCACAGAATCTTTCAATCTTCCACGACGAAACACCACATCTAAAACGTTCATGTATCCAAGAAGATCATGTGTCTGATTCATTTTCTCAGCCACTTTAAAAGAAAGCGCATTAGTTGGTAAATGCCGACACAAAGTGGAGAACTGAAACTGCAGGTCGGTTCTGAGTTTTGTAAACCTCTCTTCTACAAACTGCTTAAACGAGGGACGCTTCTTGTTGATGAATGACTTGTCATACACATCTTTTGGATCACTGAGCAAAGAGATCATATGGTTTACATTTGCTCTCCATCCAGTCTCAGCCTGAAAGCAATGTTTAAGCTCATCCACTCGGTAATCAAGAAAAACATCGGCAAGATCCTCCTCCCGCTCATCATCGATCTTCATCCTTTCTTTATTACCAAACAAAACAATATCTCCAAGACCGTACCCACAAAACCTCAACGACTCAGAGACTAAACTCACAACCCTTGAAGCAACTTCCAGAACAGCAATGTTTGTTGGAGCGCAAGTCAGTGTCCTACATCTCGTTTTCAAAAGGTTCAGAAGCAGAACACTTGTTGTCTTTGTCTTCCCTGTGCCTGGTGGTCCCCATATGAGTTTGATATTGTTGCGATGGTAGCAATCTTTAGCTTCTAGACAACGCAAAATTGCATCTTCCTGAGATGTGTTTAGTTTGAATGAACGTATCATTCCCTCTAAGTGACGTGGCACCACACTCTCACCAGTTTCTTGGCAAGAAGCACAAGTTTCACCACCAACCTACACAAAAAAAAACAAAGTTTTTAAGATACTATGAGTTTCTATTCTGTTTCACGAGTTCCATTAACAGGACCGGTCCTGGGACAAACCACATTCGCCTCTGGCCCCCACAAATTTGTAAAAAATATATATTAAAATCCTTACTAAATTGTTTACAGCCCCCAAAATCTCAGGATCGGCGGCCGTGTCCATTAAAGATAATCATCTTAATTACCTCATTGTTAATTTGAAGTACTCTAGAGATAAGCTTTAAATTGCCTCTTTCCGGGTCTGGATGCAATGCAGTCCAAATACGAATATTGGTCATCATGTTGATCAAGTAAACACCAAAGAGGCTTAGGCTTCTCTTCACACCCTTTCCTTTCTTTGTCTTCCTCGTCTCCATGATATCTTCCTCGAAAACAATGGGTTTTGAAGCCATGATAGTTATCAAATGCGGATTATCTTCGTCCACTCCACAAACAAGAGCCAGCAAGTAAGACTCATTTGAACATCTCAAGTCATCGATTCTAATAGGCTTCTTATCAGTCACTGCAATGAGATCATTGAACTCTAACAGTTTCCTATCTCCATTGGTGGTCATATTATCAGGCATTGCCTGCAGTGTAACCTCATAATAAAGATTCTTGGGAGGTTTAAAATCTTTGGCTGGCTTGATTTCCCAAAATTTGAAAGCTGGTGCTCGTCTCAGAGTCTCCATACTTGACAACAAAGCAGCATGTGTCTCTTCTATAATCGGATTAACAAATGAATTAAAATACTCTGTGCTTGTTGAGAATGTTTTAGGAATCTTATCCACCTATTATTTAAAACCCACAAAGCAAACAAGAGGTAATGATTATAAGAGTATATATAGGTTCTAAGAAAAGATGAAAGAAATTAAGACAGAACCTTTCCTCTGTAAAGGTTTGAGTTTAGGGCATCACGAAGAGACCATGAGAAGACAACATCCACTAGAGATCTTCCTTTGATGATTCTCTCCTGCTTCTTTTTTTCCTTCACTTGCCACAGTTGCTGCATCTTTTATACTATCTTCTTGTAATCTAAAGATCTCTAAGTTTGAAGGTGTGGAACTTGCAACTTTATACAAACATTTTTTTTTTATCACTTAAGAGAGAGATAATAAGAAATATTTGTAAGGAGTTGAGATGACTAGTTGAGTGTTGGAAGACCAAAAGATTTGTTCTTTTTTCTTCTCTTCCTCCTCGGAAAGGTAAAGGAAAACCAATGCTTTTGCTTTTAGATTTTCAAAAACATACAACTTATATGATTAGCTACGTTTAGGCACTCTTAATTTATGCAAATATCGTTTCAGAGTTTTTTTTTCTATATTCAAATAATTGTACATACAACGACCTTATGAATCAACTTTAAATTAAAATTATTAAAAACAGATATATAGTACAATCTTTACAACTTGGTTCAGCTTTGTGTCGACCTCATTACTAAAGTAATCAGAGCATAAAAAAAAGTTACTAGAGCATCGTTATGGTTTGGTTTTCCAAACAGGTTCTAAACTATATATATTAATTTTAATATAATTTACTAAGTAAAGTTAAATATCTAAAAAGAGTTACACATCACTTAAAGTTAATAAGGGAAAATATTTTTTTTAATAAAAAGTATATGAAAAATGTTTATATTTTTTTTCTTTTATATTTCAAATAGTATTGTGTCCGCGCTACGCGCTAAATGTGTATATATGTTGCTGGATAATGTTTGATTTTAGTGTGTTTATGTTGTTGTTTATATTGTAAATTTATTGTCTCATTTATAGACAATGGAACTTGAAAAAAAACAATGGAACAATTATTCTTATATCATCTCTTGTTAATTATTTCTTCTGATTCTTTTATTGAGATTTCATCATTTTTTATTTATTTCTCAAAACTTGAGTTTAGTGATTAACAAATAGGGAAAATGTATCAGATTAAATTCTTATATTTTTTAGTTGTCTTGATTTTGATCAAATGTGAAAATAATATCATAATGAATTTTCATCTTTTTTTTCTTTTGTGAAAATTTCATGTTTATATTTGAAATTTATGTATTTTCACGGGGTTGTTAATATATACTAAATATTTCACTAAGTTTTAATTATTTTTTGTATTTTTACTAATTTAGTTTTTTTCATTTCTCATTTTATATTCTTTTATATAATTTTTTTTTTAAAATTGAATTTTGTTGAGGTCATACTTGTCAAACTTTTTGGAAATTTTGTCCAAACTAGTGATTATGGTCTTCAGAGCCGCAATTTTCCCAGTCTCTTTGCTACCTTCCTTCTCTACACCAGAAGCTTCACCTTCTGAGTTGTTTGCTTCTTTCTGTTTCTTATTTTTCTTCAGCTTCTTTTCGGAAGGCTCAGCCTCTGACGAAACTCTAGCTCTAGCCTTCATTTTTTTCTCCTTATCATTCTTCTGCACATCCCAAAAACCTTTAACAAACGTACTCGCATGTATGTCTCTTATTATTTTTTCAAGTTGTGGGTCATTTTCTTCATCCTCCCACTGAGGAAACATCTCTTCTATGTCCTCCTTCATAACCATATTCCTCACACGCACCTACAACAGTTAACGATAAATCAGTCATCTAAACATATAACCTAGCCATCATATAAATAATAACTCAACCATCAAATAAATCATAACTCAGTCATTAATTAAAGCACATAAATCATAACTCAGTCATGAAACAAAACTAACTCAGCCTCAAAACTTACCTCACCATGGTCTCTGATTTCCTGAGAGATGATAGTAGTAAAACTTGAACGTGTACGCTTTCCACTCCATCGCAAAAGCAGAACTTCATTCTCATTGACCACTGTCCCAAAACGCTCTCCAAAGCAAGAGATAGATTCATGCGCCCAAACCAATAACGCGTCCTTCAGACCGCTTATGGTGTACGACGCTCCTTCTGGACTTAATCCCTTAATAGATCCAACAAGAACTTGAAATGCAGTCCGACCCCATGGATAAGTCATCATGGCTTCATCATCGAAAACTCTTTTTGCACTTTCAAAGGGAATCCTAGAATTATGATGCAGAGCATAAAGTCCCATGGCTTGAAGAAGTAACAGCCCTAACCATTTACGCTTTTCAAAACTCCAGGGCCGACATACCTCTAATGCTGCCTTCAGTTCATCTAACTTGGGTCCACTCCCATGCGGTACTTTCAACTCATCCCAGAATGTTCTGTATTGGTTTTGGTCAGGTTCAAAACCTTCTGTTGGCAGTGGACTTGTGTTTAACCCTGTGATCTCACCAAATTTCAGTAAGCTAAACCTGATAGGTTGATCAACAACGAGACTCCAAATCTCATTCTTAAGGACTACCAACTATCTACATAGTAGATAGTGTATGGTCCTACCATACCACACATTGTTTTTATCAGCTAACTTAGCAATTATTCCAATCGGACACTATTTCAGATGCTCCCACACATCAACTCCTATTGTTTCTCTAACGTGAGAGAATTCTCCCATATGGAAATTGTGATTAATGGCTTTATTTTCTAGATTAGAAGCCCCTCTTGGAGGGTAATCTCGTTCTTGATCTTCAGAATCATCCATCTGTTCATAGAAGACATATATAACATAGCAACGATAAATGAGCCGTGTAACATACAATAAACCAGCCGATATAGAAAAGTAACTCAGCCACATGCATCTATAAATCATCTGCAATAGAAACCTAACCCAGCCACAACGGAAAAATAAATCAGCCGCAATAAAAACCTAACCTAGCCACAACTGGACGATAATAAATCAGCCGCAATAGAAACCTAACCCAGAACGACAAATTAAATCAGCCGCAATAGAAACCAAACCCAGCTACAACTGTCTAAGTTACTCAGCCGAAACAGAGAACTAACTAAGTCATAATATAAATCGAACCTAGCTACAATCAACTCTAAAACAGTCACAATATAAACCAAACTCAGTCGCGAACTCGAACAGACGCCGTCGAAACATACCAGACAAGACGAAGACGCTATGCTTTTTGGAGATTACGGAGAAGCTTTGCGGAGACGAGACGATTCTGAGGGAGACGAAGTTTCACAAGGGGAATCCGACGGAGAGATTTCGAGGAAGTTAGGGTTTAGAAAATTTCTGATTTTTTTTGTTTGAAACCGTTGAGGTTAATAGAACCAACTCTTCATTTTTCCTCTATGGTGACATGGAATGGGGGTTAGTGACATGGAAATTAGTTCAATGACATGGATTTTTGATTTAAAATTAATGACAATTAAAAAAATTAATTATTGAACTTAAATTGTAATTTACTAGGGGGTGTAAAACATTCTAGTAATAAAAAAATGTATAACACTCTAGAAATAAAAAAGAAATGTATAACATGTTTAACAAAGGTCTGAGATAATTCTGACATGAAAATATCCAATTTCAGAAATTAGACTAATAAAAAGGTTAGAGAAATATTTTTTACTCAATAAACCAATTGTTTTTGATGTAAGAAACTGAGTTAATGTCTGAACCATTCGTTTAATGATAAACTATTTGTTTCTTAGACTACTCCCTTTTTTTATATAATCTAAAGTCATCAATCAAACAAGTTTTATAAGTCTAAGCACAAACAATAAACAAATTATTTCCCAAAATAATAATCCTTTTGCAATCAATCTTTAGACATCAAATCTCTTTGGTCTAATTCAATCAAACAAGCATTAAGCATAAGTCTATTAACTATCTAAGTATTTATATCATCAATTCTCATTGGCTAAGCAATCAAAAAGCATTATTGGTTCAACCATTCATCAAATTCTTTTAATGCATAAAATTTCTAGAGTCTATATTTAGGGAAATCAATCTTAAACTAGCATTCAGAGAAAAAGACAAGCATAAAACATGAAGAATCTAACACTAAACACCTTACATAATCACCAAATCACTATATTCACCCTAACCATGATGAAAACACTTAAACACATATTCAATTTAAACATAGAACATGAAAGATCTAACACTAAACACCTTACATCATCACCAAATCACTATAATCACCCTATGCAATAGATCTAAGATGTGTCTACTCACTAATCCGCTTTGAGATGAATTGCTCAGACCTAGTGGATATGACCACATGCCCGATGGACATGCCAAATTTTGCTTCGGAGATTGATACTTTTTGGAGTCTATAAAATAACTTCAAAAGTGCGAGTCTACATCATATTCCCTGGAGCGAGAACAGTTGGGCGGACCAACTAGCGAAAGAAGCTAGGATGAGAGGCTTTATTGTTTTCCATTTAGATCAGACACAGTCAGATAGAAGCGTTCCCCTAAGGACCGTCCCATCTGACAAGACTTTGTCTAACCAAATGGGTAGCTCACAAAAAAAACATTAAACATGAAGATGTAAGAAACCAAGATGAATCAAGATTAAAAAGTTGATTTGAAAACATAAATCAGTGGAATATCACCACGAAGTTGAATATATTTCATAAAAGTTAGGATGAAGAAGTTATCCCAGTTTCAACTCATGTGATTCAAGTTTATCATGTTTTGGACAAATAGCAAGCTCTTCGAGATTCTAACAAACATGGATGAATCAAGAACTTGATTTAGAAACATTAATGAATGAAGAATCACCACGGAATGGAATAAATTTCATAAGAGTTATGATGAAAAAGTTATCTCACTTTCAACTCATGTGATTCAAGCTTATCATGTTTTGAATCACTTACAAGTTCTTCAAGATTCTAATCAAACATGGATGAATCAAAATGTACAAACTCGATTTGGAAACATTCATCGGTGAAGAATCACCATGAAGTTGAAGAAATTTTATAGGAGGTATGATGAAGAAATTATTCCACTTTCAACTCATATGCTTTGAGCTTACTTTGTTTAGACAAATAACAATTTCTTCAAGATTCTAACCAAACCAAAATGAATATAAGAAGTTTGATTTGAAAACATAAATTAGTGGAAAATCACAATGAAATTGAATAAATCTCATAGGAGTTATGATGAAGAAGTTATCTTACTTTCAACTTATGTGATTCAAGCTTACCATGTTTGGATAAATGACAATTTCTTCAAGGTTTTAATCAAACCAAGATGAACCAATATGTAAGAATCTTGATTTAGAAACATAAATCAAGGGAGAATCACCACAAAGTTGAACAAATCTCATAGGAGTTATGATGAAGAAGTTATCTCATTTTCAACTCATGTGATTTCAACTTATGTCATGTTTGGACAAATGACAAGTTCTTCAAGATTTTAATTTAACCAGAACGAATCAAGATGTAAGAAGTTTGATTTGAAAACATAAATCAATAGAGAATCACCACGATGTTGAATAATTCTCATAAGAGTATGATGAAGAAGTCATATTACTTTCAACTTATGTGATTCCAACTTAACATGTTTAGACAAATGACAAATTTTTCAAAATTTTAATCAAACCAATATGAATCAAGATGTAAGAAGCTTGATTTGGAAACATAAATCAGTGGAGAATCACCACGAAATTGAATAAATCTCATAGGAGTTATGATGAACAATTATCTCACTTTCAACTCATGTGATTCCAGCTTACCTTGTTTGGACAAATGACAAGTTCTTCAGCACTAAACACCTTAGATCATCACTCAATCACTATAATCATTCTAGCCCATGAATTCAAGATGTGTATACTTACTAATCATGATGAAAACAGTTAAACACATATTCAGTTTAAGCATAATCTAATATAGAAAAAGATAAACAATAATCACTTAATGATCAAAGATTAAATTAGATTAAAGAAGCTAAAGGATGAATATTCAACAAAGTGTTTTTGTTTTTAGAGAGAAAACGACTTGATGGTGTTTAGACATTTTTAGTCGTTTGACTCGTCGGCCGTAACAAAACATGACATTCCGGACTGTCGTTCGAAGGGATGAAGTGAATGTGACGAGTGTGAGGGTCGATGGCTCGGCAGAAGCGAGCATGGGAAGATTGGTTATCATTCACTTGACAAAGCTTCAGAGGAAAGGTGACATATATGACTTTTATTCACTTGTCGGATGACTTTCTACCATAGAAAAGTTTTGAGTGAATGTGACAAACGTGGTTCCTTTTTTCATGCGTTTATATATGTTCTTTTTGTTATAGGTTCACTTGTTAGGGCTGCCTATATACTCCCAAGCCATCCATAATTCCTTTTTTTTTTGTGACGAGTAAGTAACATGTAGTGATGTCATTCACTCAACACATTTATGTGAGGGTATCTTCAATTGTAGTAGTGCGTCAAGTTCATGGAGTTCCATGACTTCAGATGATGTCTCAAGTTGGTAAACGCCGTCTTTGATTACCTCGGTGTTCTTGTAATGACCTTCCCAGTTGGTTACAAGCTTGCATGCCCTCCACTTTTTGTGTTTTCGGAAACCTTTCTTAGGACAAAGTCGTTGAGTTCCAGTGGCATTGCTCAAACTTTCTAGTTGTATTCGCTCTCGGCAAGGTGCTGATATTTTTGAATCCAGAGAAGTGATAGGTCTTGACGTTCTTTGATCTCGTCCAAGGCATCAAGCATCATCTCCTTGTTAAATTCGACATGCTAAGCCATTTTTGCTCGGCCATGGTGAAGTTTACCTCAGCAGAAGCTCTTGCTTCAACTTCATAAGCTAAGGAGAAGTGAATCTTGTTGGTTGCACGTCTTGGTGACATTTTTTTCTACCAAAGGATCTCATCCAACTCGTCTACGCAATGACTTGACGTCGAAACGCTTCTTAATTCTGTCGATGATAATTTTGTTTGTCGCCTCAGCCTGTCTGTTACCTAGCGAATACCTCGGTGTTGAAGTACTGAGGCAAATTTTCCATTTGTCACAAAATCCTTTGGAATTGTTTGATGTAAACTATGACCTAGCGATGGTCACAATTTCGTAAGAGAGACTATGTGGACAAATGATATACTTCCAGAAAAATTCTTGCACCTCTTTGTTCGTAATCTAAGCAAATACCTTTGCCTCCACTCACTTCGTGAAGTTATCACTCATGACGAGGAAGAAAGATCATTGTCTCGAACTCGACTATGTCCATTTCCCAACAAAAAAATCGATAAAGTGCAATGGTTTCTTCAGTAGTTCAGCGGACAGTGGATGTTGGAAGCATGCCATTGACACTTTTTGCATTTCAAGGCATATATCTTACAGTCAGCAACCATGGTCGGTTACTAATGCCCAAGAGTTTTAACTTTGAGAGCCAAATCTCAACCGATGTAATGGTTACTTGCTGTCGAGTGTTTGGACCATGACCAATGTAGTCTTTTTTTCCCCTAAATACACATGAGTAAAACTTTGTTGGCCGTCCATCGGAAGAGTATGGTATTGGCAAGGTATTTGATGATAGGAAGCCTCTAGTCGGGGATGGCTACACTTGTATTATTGGTTAGAGAGTCTTTTTCCGTGTCGCCAATTTCTGAGATAAGAACGATGATCGCATTTTTCTAATACTAGTAAAATACTCGGTATGTCGATTAGTTGGACTATGATGGTCTATCTCACTTGATCT
The DNA here is from genome assembly GCA_905132885.1 of Moricandia moricandioides. Lineage (NCBI taxonomy): Eukaryota > Viridiplantae > Streptophyta > Magnoliopsida > Brassicales > Brassicaceae > Moricandia > Moricandia moricandioides. The sequence goes on from CAJHQQ010000668.1 coordinate 62,275, forward strand.
TTTGGTTTGTTGACGAGTGCAGCTAAGGCATCGGCGCAGACGTTCTCACCTCAAGGGATTTTTTTGAGTTCAAAGAACTTGAAGTCCTTGGTGAGGCCTTGAACAACCTTAAGATATGCGTCATCTCGTTCATTCTTAGCATGATAGTCTCCACTGAACTGGTTTGCGATGACTTGTGAGTCGTAAAAATCATGGATGCGTTTAGGTTTAATTGCTTTCACCAATCAGAGCCCGGTGATGAGGGACTCGTACTTGGCTTCAATGTTGGATGATGCTACCCATTATTGGACAAGTAACCGTCAACGTGCAAGATCCAATTTTTACTCGGCAAGACTAGAATCCTACACGAGTTCATGAGCTAATTCAATCAGGAAGTCGACAAACACTTGTGACTTGGTTGTCGATCGATTCCTTTAATTGAGATCATATTTGTCGAGCAAAATGGCCTATTGGCTCTCAAAGTTAAAAGTCTTGAGCATTATTGGCCGACCATGGTTGCCGACTATAATACAAATTAAAATGCGACAAATGTTAGTTGCATGCTTCAAACATCCATTGTCTGACTGAATAACTGAAGAAAACCACAACACTTTATCCATGTATTCATTGGGAAATGGACATAGTCCGTCTCTTGATGAGTTCGAGACAACGATGTTTCTTGCTCGTTATGAGTGATAACTTCACAAAATGGATGGAGGCAAAGGTAATTGCTCAGATTACTGACAAAGAGATGCAAAGCTTTGTCTGAAAGTATATCATCTGTCGACACAGTTTCTCCTACGAAGTCATGACCAACATTGACTCACAGTTCATATCCAACAATTTCAAAGGATTCTACGACAAGTGGAGATTTCGCCTCAATACATCAACACCAAGATATTCGCAAGGCAACAGACATGCCGAGGCGACGAACAACATCATCATCAACAAAATTAAGAAGTTCCTCAACCTTAGAAACATTCATTGGATAGACGAGTTGGATGAGGTCCTTTGGTCGCACAAAATGACACTGAGAGGCGTAACCAACAAGACACACTTCTCCTTAGCTTACAGAATCGTAGCAAAGACTTCTGCTGAGGTAAACTTCACCAACATGCGCCAAGCAAAAATGCATTAACATGTCAAATTCAATAGAGAGATGATATTTGATGCCTTGGACGAGATCAAAGAATGTCGAGACCAAGCACTCCTCTAGATTCAAAACAATCAGCATGTTGTCGAGAGCTACTACAACAAGGAGGTTCTAGAAAGGCCCCTGGAACTCAACGACCTTGTCCTAAGAAAGGTGTTCGACAACACAAAAGATTGGAGGGCATGCAAGCATGGAACCAATTGAGAAAGTCCCATGTATTTAAACCAGGCGTTTACTGACTCGAGAAATCATCAGACGAACCCGTTTCGAGGTCATGGAACTCCATGAACCTCATGGACTACTACAATTAAGGACACTCTCATTAAAATGTTTCGAGTGAATGGCGACAGTATATAATACTCGTCCTTTCACCACTTTCATTGCTTTGAGTAACCGCTTGTCGTTGGAATTCTTTGACAGACCTCACAAAGTCTCGACAAGGATGCCTTAGGTCCTTTGTTATACTTTGATTTATTTTGACCCACAAATTCTCGACGTTGGACTAGTCATTGTTCATTTTCTTGCCCTCAGCTTTGGACTTGTCAAACTACTTTCGAAGATCAATGGTCCTAGATTTGCCAAGCTTTTTCATAATTGGTAACCTTAAAGCCAATTTTTTTTCTATAAGACGGCGACTTTGTAGTCGAAAAAACTCATAGTCAGAGAGGACCCCTTAGCAAAGGCAATAAGAAATGGATCTAGCTGTGGCACTATCATTTCTCTTTTTGATTTTATGACGAATGTCAAACCCATTTTACTTCTTTGTTTTTGCATTTGTGATCTTTGTTTGTAAGTCGGCAGAGTTTGTTGAGCTACTAGTTGATTATGCCAATTTTCTTTTGAGTATAGCACGTAAGTCTGGAGTTTTAGATTCTTCGTTAGAGAAGCATGAGGGTCCGGTAGTGATCATGTTGATACGTCAGGATCCTCCGCATTTCCTCTTCGTAAGCTGAGTGGTCGTGATGCCTGAGTGGTCGTGATGCCGAGAACCAATAACTTTGTCTTCTTGCGGTGGCTCGTCTTGGATCTTATTTTGAGACTTTTGATACTTCTTGTCCTTGCTCTTGCTCCAACTCTAGTTGTTTTTGGCGGGTCTTTGTCTCAATGGATCAAGATTTATGTGTCCGCTAACAAATGCAACCATCATAATATCATGAAGCTGCTTACATTCTTTCGTATCATGCCCTTTTGACTTGTGATACGAACAATACTTCACACCATCAAACAAGCTCGTACGATTATTAGGAGGATGTGGCTTTCCTCAACATCGTGCTAGGTTGACTGTCTTCATCAACATCATGCTTTGTTGCTACTTGCTTTCATCGTGATCAAGTTATTAGAGCGATGAATGTCGTCTTAGAGAGTGATGGTTGGGTTCCTGTAGAGATCGTCGCTCAACTTGGAGTGTACCTAGAGAGCGTTACGCATGGTTGCTACCGTTATCTCATCGGGGACATGCACCTTAAACACCACCTGGTTAAACCTTTCCATGAAGTCTCTGAGGCTCTCGCTGGGAGTCTAGGACATATTCCATAGGTTGGAGGCTGACGCTCCTTGACGAATGAGTATGATGTAATGCTTCAGGAACTCAACAAATAGGTTATGGAAGCTATCGATGGAGTCTTCAGTTAACCGAGAGAACAAGGTTAAGACTGGCCCACCATAGACTTTCAACAAATAGTTGAGAATCTGACATCTTTCTCCTTGTCAGTAAAGTGTGCTCGCCCCATAGCTATGTTAAACACAATCACATGATTAGTGAAATTCTTATCATCGAAATATGATGGGATACATATCTTGTTTGTTTTTGACTTTTGACGTTGGTAATCCGCTTTGAGAAGGAGACTTGAGCATTGCGGCTACAACGCTCTTAACTTCTGGGGCTAAGCTCGTCACATGATGGACTTTCAAGTTAATGTCTTGTATAGAAAGTTGGAGGTCTGCGATTTGACAACTCATTGTTAACTCTAAGTTGTTGGTCATTTGTTCGATGCTGATGAGAAGAGGGTTTAAGCAGTTAGTTGTCTGCTCTCTGCACCCAGGCGTAGGGTTTGTGGTATCGAAGAATTATCGTTTAGTCGTCGCTGAATCGCTAGCTTCACCAGCTGCTGGCATGAAGACGGGGGTTAGCATGCTGAGTTTTTTGGTCGCTTTGTGAGCTTCCTCCTGCTGAGCGAGGCGTTCCATGATGATTTGCATCATCTCGGCCATGGTCGACACCTATGCTACTGGTCTAGGTTCATTTATGACGAACGAACAATCAAGATTCATGATGATCTTGTTAATGCTACTTCACCAGCTGCTGGCATGAAGACGGGGGTTAGCATGCTGAGTTTGTTGGTCGCTTTGTGAGCTTCCTCCTGCTGAGCAAGGCGTTCCATGATGATTTGCATCATCTCGGCCATGGTCGACACCTATGCTACTGGTCTAGGTTCATTTATGACGAACGAACAATCAAGATTCATGATGATCTTGTTAATGCTACTTCTTAATGTCCCACAGTGGGTGCCAACTTTTGAATCTGAGTTTGGTTAGTTTGAATAAGAAGAACAAAACTTGATCGTGGCTTATTTTAAAAGCATTTTATTGGTCAGGTGAGGAAATGTTACAATATATGTTTGAACGAAAGGAAAACAAGCTTACTAATACTCGTCGGACTATGTCGGGAAAGTATGAGTCGACAAGAAAGTTAAGATAAGGTAAAACGTTAATTTCTAGCTGTCTTTATATATGTTCAGGTTTTGATCCATCTCTTTGTTGCCCTTGTCTCCATCTCTTTGTTGCCCTTGTCTCCATTTTATACATGAACTATCTCTTCTCTTTACCTTAAGTCAATTTAATCTAATGAGCTGGATCAAGCTTAGTGGGCTGAGCGATTGACCTGACTTCGGATCGTGGCTCTAATCGCCGAGCTTGTGTGCCGAAATCGTGATGCCTAAGTTGTCGTGATAAGCCATCAAGCGAGTTTAGTGGATCGAGTTCTTTATTTGATGGGTTTTGTGGAGGGATGTATATTTGATTTGGTTTGGCTTACATAATTTAATTGTTTTGTAACTTGTGAAGTTTTTTTTCTGATTATAGTAACTTACTTACTTTTTTAATTTAAATAAAAGATTTAATAAAATTGCAAAATATAGGAGAGTATGTGAGAAAAACCAATTTGGGGGAAAGAGTGTTTGAGCATTTGATCTGTTCTGTTCCAGCTGCTTTTCCATGGATCCAAATACAACTCCTACAATCTGCACAAAAGCTCAATCAAACTCACAAAGAAGAGAATCTGCTTCATTAGCAACTAACGATTCAATACAAATAAGAGGAGATTTTAACCTAAACTAGAGCTTGACCCGTGCATCCGCACGGGTTTTTTTTATATAATTTAAAATAAGATTAGTTTTTTTAAAATACGTTTGGTTGATCATGTGATATTAGATATTCAAATTTTCAAAATCATCTATTATCTAACACATTTGTAACATTAATAATTGTTTGAACATGCATTTTTAGAAAATGTATCTAAACTACGTCTAGTTGAACATGCATTTTTTAGATTATGTCAGAAAACTACGTCTAATGCAACTTGTCATCGGTTTGATCTAAATTATTTGTGTTCAGGGAGCATTTATAAAAAATTCAATATTAAGAACTCCTAAAAACTACTTATATCTTGTACGTACACGTTATCAGTTCAAAATTATTTTATCATTGTTGCAGTGTTATTGTATCTGTGGTGGTTGTGATCAGTTTGCCGATATTTACATGAAGCAAAATCATAAAAATAGAAAGGATCTCAAGTTTATAATTTTGGAAAACCATATTTTTGAGAGATGAAGAAAAAATATTTCTGAGAGATGAATAAGATGTATCATGTAAGCCATAGGTACGTATGCCTTATAATAATTATATGTATTTAAATATTTTATAGTTATTGAACTAACTTTTTAAAGGATGCTCCAAATGTTCTTAAAATTATACTAATAAAATAAAAAAAGGATTGAAGATTTCTTGTTTGGATTTTATTATGAAAATATAAAAGAAAATGTAAACAACTTTCTAGGGAAGGTTCATTTTTAAAAATATCACACATGAAAAGAAGTTGTGATTTCTCTTTTATAATAATTATATGTATTTAAATATTTTATAGTTATTGAACTAACTTTTTAAAGGATGCTCCAAATATTCTTAAAATTATACTAATAAAATAAAAAAAAAAATTGAAGATTTCTTGTTTGGATTTTATTATGAAAAAAAAAAAGATGTAAACAACTTTCTAGGGAAGGTCCATTTTTAAAAATATCACACATGAAAAGAAGTTGTGACTTCTCTTTTAATAGTATAGATATTCATAAAGGTGAAACAAGCTAATCAGTAGAAACATCTAAACTGAATATAAAGATGAAATTTGGATCCAAAGTGGACGATTCGTTAAGGATCCCAATGAACTTGTTGGAGTGGGAAGTCCCTTTCCTCTCTGTTAATACAAATTGACCGATCAAATTTTTTTAAAAAATGCTTTGTTTGATTCTTTGTCACGTTGTTTGAGAAGATTATAGCAACCTGGACTAAGAGATAAGAGGAACATTTTGGGTTTATGTTATTAAGTCTTGTAATCAATTTACCTTAACAACAGGATTGACTCTATCTCCAGATGAGTGGTCTTGCTTTCTGTCTGGTTCTGTTTAACATCAAGGCCGCAAAGACAAAGACAAAACTGGCAACAAAAGAAGAAAAAATAGGTTACTCTTTCAAAACTAAAAAGTGAAAGCAATGTTCAAAGGCGTTGAATACCTTTTTGGAGATGTCACAATCTTGGGGAATGCAGAGATTGCATCCCGTTTACTCTTGTCTTTGGCGAAGATCTTCATGAGTCAATGGTAGCTCTCAGTTTCGAATTTTACAGACAAGTGTAATTAATAATGTGTGTGTGTGTTTTTTGTTTGGTTAGTTTGAGGAGTGATGATGATGAATAATACCAACGGTCGGGTTTTCAAAAATTTGAAGTAACGTTCGGATCTCAACTTTACTGATCGGACGGCTGTTGATAGCTGAGCCTTTTAACGTCACTGTGTTTATTAGATTGGCCCATGTTCTTATAACTTTATTGGGCCTAAACAAAAACAATTCATTTTGTCGGCTTTTCTAATAAATATTTTACACATATATGAATGCGTTTAATTCTGTTTTTTTTCTTAAAAAAATAAAATAAATTTATTGATTAATAATTGAAAAATGAATTAAAGATAAAAATCGTATTTTGCAAGTTAGGTTTGAATTTCTTTTAATTGGAAAATCAGACCATGAACATTTATGGAGTAGACTTTCCTACTTGTGTACACTATTATACTTTTGTAGATAGTATAATAATGTACTTTATTAAGAATTATAGTATCTAAAAAAGTTAAATTAATTAACGGTTAAACATCTTCCTATATATTAATTGAAAAATCACTTAAGTTATTTTGCTTATGTATCATTCATAGGTGAAATTTGGAATTAAAACTGTTAATTTGATTGGCTGTTGGTTTTAAAATTTTTATTTATTTAATTAAATTTTTGAAATGAAACGAATCCTAGAATTACCTAATCTAATATATGTTACCAAAAAAATAATTAAAAAAACTTAAATATATATTAATTAGCATAATATGCTTATAAAAATAATTAAATAATATGGAGTACATTATAGAAATTTTACATATACATACAAATACATTGGGTACTATAGAAACAATTATATAAACGAATTTAAATATATTTCTATTAATAGTGGATATACTACATCATAGATTGCAAAAACATAATTAACCTTAACCAAAACATATAAAAACTTTCAAAAATAAGGTAAAAGCTTAAAACAACAAGTTTTTAAAAGATAATATCTTTAAGCAACAAAGGGTTACCAAATGAAAAAATATGATTTATAAATCTATCTTTAAAGGAGTGGAAGATGAAAACCATGTAATAAAAAACCTGTAAAAACAAAATAAATTAGTAAGAAAGACATGAGATAAAAATGAGAAATTGAAATAAAATATAGTGTTATTAAGTTCAAAATGATTAGAGAGAGGTTGAAGAATTTAGAATGAGAAACATTACATTCTTTGTAGACATTTGAGAGGAAGAGAAAATGTATAAAGTTTTTTTTATATAAGGAGACAAAAGTTCTAATAAATATAAGGGAAAATTCCATAAAAATACCCAACTAAATTTTATTAAGCTTTTTAATATCCAATTTTTTTCACTACCTAGTTTAATACCTCAATTAATTATTTTGCTCATTTTAATATACAAACTTTTAAACTATGTCCATTTTACTACCCGAAATTTATTTATTTTAGTTAAAATACTAATAAATTTCAAATGAAACTTACAAAAATCTCTAAAATTTACAAAAAAACTCTCAAAAATTCTAACTTTTAAAAAAAAAAAAAAAATTAAATAATTTTTTTAATAATATTTATATTTTACAATATAAAATTAAATTTTAAAATATTGAATTTAATTTGTTTTCTGAAATAGAAAAAAAATTCATTTTTTACATTAAAAATTAATTTTAAAAAATAAATAAATTTCGATGATTTACTTACCTTCTTTCCTAAAGATTAAAAATAAAATTAGAAAAATTTCATATTTTCGCTTAGATTTTGGAATTTTTTTAAATTTTGTTTAAAACTTATTAGTACTTTTAATTAAAATAAATAAAGTTTGGGTATTAGATGGATAAAATTTTAAATTTGGTATATTAAAATGGGAAAAATAATTAGTTGAAATATTAAACTGGTTAGCGAAAAAAGTTTAGATATTAAAAAGCTTAATGAAATTTAGTTGGAGTATTTTTATGGAATATTCCCTAAAATTAAATGCTTGAAAGTTTTCTCGACAATAAATTTACTATTCACCTAGAAGACATTCCTAGAAGTTGTCTGTTGTAAATATTATTCATGAGTCTAGACCCTAAATATAAACCTTGAACTTTATTAACCAACTAAACATTTTATTATAATAAAATTTCCACTTATAAAGTGTTTAGTATTACATAACTAAATACATATATGTAAAAAATTTATGTTTGAATAAAAATGTTAAGCTTCTAAAACTTAACCATTAGAATATAAACAATACTAAAACATATGTTACCAAACCCTAAACCAAAGAATACTATTACTAATTACATTCACTCATATATGTTGAAAAAAATCAATTTTACTATATCTTAATTTATATCATTTACAAATGTTTATAATTACATGATTTCAATTTTTTCCCCAGAAAAATATTTTTTATAAAATTTATAAGTTATTTTTAAGATCAACTATATGAGACGACTTATACAAACCGAGAAGACTTTCCAAGGTTATATTCGTAAAAATAAATTATGGTTTTTTGTTTGGTCATAAAAGTCCGGTTGTAATTTCACAAGGTTTTTGAGTTAATTTTGCATTTGATTGATGTTTGGGTATATTTTTACATTTAAACTCAAGTTTCGAGTCATATTAGGTAAATTTCTCTAATTTTTCAGTGAAAAATGTTGATATCATAGTTGAGTTATCACTTTCAGAAATGATAATAATGTTTATTTTATTTAAAAAAACATAAAATTATATGGTAAGTCGTTTAAAATAATATTAATCAAGAAAAAAAACTTTACTATTACATAAAATTGAAAAATGGAAAATTAAATAAATACAAGACTCTAGAGTTAACACTCTATTAAATAATCATAAAGCTTTCAATATAAAAAGTATATGTGAAATCATTTATAATAATAGTAATCAATGAAAATTTTATTATAATATAATATTGAAAAAATTGGAACATTATATTCATACGAGATTAAAGTTAGTATTTTATTAATACAATTCATATAAAATTGATTATAAGAATATTGACATACTTATTTTTTAAAGATATAAAGGAGACATAAATAAAAACATGAATGGATAATAATAAACCTTGTAGCTGTATTCGTGGTAATTTATATTTCACTTAATTAAGTTATTATTTGTTTGCTGAGATACATGTGTTTTTACAATATGAAGATAAATTGAGTAAAAAATATCAAAATAAATGATCATTTTTAAAATTCGAAGATGGAAAGTATAATGTCAATTGAATGTAAAAGATAATTATTTAAAAATTAATGATATATATTTATGTTATAATAAAAATATTATAATGTATGCTAAAAACGTTCTAATAAATTTTGTACAAATAAAAACATGTTATTTTGATGTAATAAAATGATCGAAACTCACATTAATATTAAGTATATATGTCTAAAATAATGACATTACATTATTCGAAAATTTAGATATTATTTTTTTTCTGATATATAATTAGTTAATTAGATTCGATTAAAGTAGGATTACATTAACATTCATTGAAACCAAAATGAAACCCTATTTATGCTAATGCAAACTGTAATCATTGTTTGGAGAAGAGAGTTTGGAATCCTTCATCTTATAAGAAACTCAGCAACAAAAAACAACAAAAGTTTGGAATCATTATTTCTCATGATGCAAGTCGTTTCAGTAACTAACAAAGCACAGACCTGTTTGGTTCAGATTAGCAAGTACAATCTTTCACATGACCAAGTTACATGCACACACTAAAAAAGAGTACAACATAAATCACATTATACTATTTTCTTTTAAGTACAAACAAGTAACCACATAGTTTTATTCTTGAGGAGGTCTTCGACAAACAGGGATAATCTACATGAAGTAAGCTTTTTATAGCTGCAGAATAAGCTTCCTCAGGATTATGACTCATTCTATGTCTGTGCTTTACATCTATTTGTTGTTGTTGTTTCTGAGAACTGGACATCTCTTGTTTCCGCGAATTCGCATAGATCTTCTAGATAAATGTTTCTTTACAATTCACTAGTCTACGCTAGGCTCCCCTGAACCATGACACTCTCTTCTAATCATATCTAGAAGATCTTGAACTACTTCAGACATCAACGGTCTAACTCTGGTTCAGACACTCATCTAATCACAGGTTTTCAAAGTTCAATATTTGATCTTACCTGAACACAGAGGGAAATTATGTCAGCAAAATGTGACAATGACTTTGCAGGGTACTCTGTTAAGTGATGGATCAACTGTTTTTCCCAATTCATCGATACCGTGAAGATGAGGGATTGCCCACCTCACCAAGAACTGCTCTCCTCTACTCCGGTCCCTATACATAGACTCATATGAATGAATACACATTTACCAGAAAGAAACAAAAAGAGAAGCGAACAATGTAATGTGCATACCCTGTCGTAGGACATTGTACCAGTCAAGAGTTCTAACATAGCAACACCAAAACTGTATACATCACTCTGCCATGTATAGAAAATAACTGATTAATACAACAGAACAGTTGTTTTTAGAGTAACCAGTTATTAAGAAGATAATTTATTAGTAGTGAAACTTTTGTTGTTCGTAAGATAACTGTTGACTGATTCTATTTTCTGTTTATAAGATAGGTTCAAAAGAAGCAAACCTGTAGTGAAAAAGAGTCTCCTCCTCCACTCATTGATTCAGATATTGGCTTAACAAATCATCTGGGACAACAACGCCTTGGAAACTACAGATGCTAGAACCAATTAGAGTTCTAGTTTTACCTTAAATGGTAACAAATCTAGTTTGGGGCTTTTAGGGTTTTAGAAATCTAAATGTTGCAGAAGTAAATTAGAACCTTAAGAGATTAAAACTTACCAGAAACGGTCCATTTGATAACGAACATCAAAGCTTCAATAATCCCAAAAAAAAAAACTGAAATTTTAGGGTTTTCGAAATCGATCTGAAAATTTTGGGAAAAGAGAAAAAATTTGGACCATTTCTCGATTTGTGCGTGTCATCCTTGCGCAGGGGCCATGCTAATCTTCTCTGTATCGTTCCAATTTTATCGGATGTCTCCGAAGGGACAATCTTCTTCGTGACTTGGTCGCCATATAAACACAGCTTCTTCTTCTTACACAAGCGATGTGGGTGTTGTCTTTCTTTTTGACAATTTAATGGGCTCATTTACACTACTAGGCCTCTTTTATAATTCCGCATGATGAGCCTATTAATATTTTTAACCTTGATAGCTAAGCCTTTTACGAAGAAGGGAAGTGAACGATGCCGTTTGGTCTTAAAAAAAAGCAAATATAATAATACATGTAGGCCTGCGTAAAGTACTAAAGAATCACACCAAAATACCCGAATCTGAAACCAAACCGAAACCTTTAAATATCCGAACGATTTCTATATTTTATATCTGAAATAACTGAACCAAACTGAGAACCAAATAGATACCCGAATATATAAAATATTAATTATATATACATATAACCTATTTAAACTATTTATAATTTTAAATAATTTAAAAGTCTATTAAAAGTATCCGAAAATAGTTGAATAAAACTAAATTATTATAAAGTATCTACCTAAAAATATCTGAAAATATCCATATATTTTTATTTTAGATATCTAAAATAATCTGAAATTTTCAACATTTTCATCTAAATTATCTTAACTATTTAATATTTTACCCAAAATATTTGATATTTAACCCGAGCTACCTGAACTAACCAAACCAGAATTAGAACCAAATGAAAACCTAATTTTTGAGATATTTCTCGGTTCTTAGTTTTACTATCCGAAACAAACCGAACCCGAAACTATATAAACTGAACCGAACTGAAAATATACCAAGTAATAAATGGATCATCTAGCCTCTACCCAAATTACCCAATACCCAAACTGACACTGAGGCCTAAATACATGTTTCAGTTGAAAATCACCATGTAAAAAAGACTGGCAAATTATAAAATCTTTTGAAAGTATAAACAAATTCAAAGAATCAAGTAGCAGACAATTTTATACTACAAATTATACGATCCTTTTAAGTATAAACAAGTTCAAAGAATCAAGTAAACACACAATTTTATTCTAGAGGTCTTCAACAAACAAATATTATAAACACCGGATTATCTAAATTCACAGAAAATAAAGAAGATAAAACGAAACTCCCCACTAATCGAAGAATCAATTGTGATTGGAAGCAACCACAATGATCTTTTCCTTGAGCCAATTTACATAAAATAAGCCTCTTTGTAGCTGCAGAATCAGCTTCCTCTTCAAGATTATGACTCGTTCTATATATTTGCTTCAGTCCCCATTGTTCTTGTTGTTTCTCAGATCTGAACATCTCTTGTTTTCTTAAAAAATGCATCTCTACAATTCACTAGTCAGCGCTAGGCTCGCCTGAACCATGACGCTCTCTTCTGATCATATCTAGAAGATCTTGAACTACTTCAGACATCAATGGTCTGAACTCTGGCTCAGACTGTCACAAGAAAAGAAAAATAAACCCACACCTTATGGTCAAGCAAAACACAATCACACCCATCTAACTCAAAATAGTTCAACATGTGCTCTTACCTGAACACACCGGGAAATTATATCAGCAAAATGTGACAATGACTTTGCAGGGTATTGTCTGTTAAGTGATGGATCAACCATTTTGCCCAATGCATCTATATCATGAAGCTGAGGGATTGCCCATCTCACCAAGAACTGCTCTCCTCTAGTCCGGTTCCTATTAAAACCAACTCACATGAATACACATTATACCCCAAAGAAACAAAAAAAAAACACTAAGTGAAGAACCCATACTTGTCATAGGACATTCTACCAGTCAAGAGTTCTAACATAACAACACCAAAACTGTATACATCACTTTGCCATGTATAGACCCCTGAGTCAAATTCTGGAGCTCCATATCCGTAAGCCGCAAGCAATTGTCCTGATAACTGATTAATACAATTAAAAAGTTGGTTTTAGTTCTTCAAGAAACTACAATGGTCAAGCCATAGCTCATTGAGTTTTAGTACTTTACCTGACTCACAGAGCCTGATGATATCAATGGGGCCAAACCACAATCTGAGACAAGAACACTCAGATCATCATCTAGTAAGACATTGGCTGACTTGAAGCTTCTGTGTATGATTGGTGGTTCACACACCTCATGCAAGTACCTTGACAACATTATTAACAAAAGTCAGGAACTTACTTTTACTTTTTGAAGTAATAAAAATCAAGGAAACTTACTCAAGGGCTCTAGCAGCTCCAAGTGCCATTCTGACACGTGTATTCCACGAGAGTTTCTTCTTGAACTCATCGTCTGAATGCAAACCATCTTGTAATGTACCGTTACTGCAGTACTCGTAGATCAATAGTCTTTGATCATGTTCAGCACAGTAACCAACAAGTTCAACGATGTTTGCATGGCGAATCCTATCTATGTCGTTCACTAGTTCGATGAACTCATGATCCTGTTGTTGTTCAGAAGCCCTCTTGTCCAGCTTCTTGACAGCAAACAACTGTAATGACGAAACTTTAAAGATTCAGAACCAAAACAGAGTTTTTTGTGTTTTAATTAAGTTGCATTATACCTTTCCATCAGGAAGACGAGCCCTGTAAACACTCCCTAGCATGCCAGAGCCAAGGAGATTCTCCTGAGAGAAGCTTTCTGTGTATTGTTGAAGAGATGCAATTGAAAAGTGCTTCACGGAAGTTACAGGAAAGCGTGTTTTAGGGGAAGGCTTCTTAAAGGGTCTCTCCGGAGACTTAATGGGCATAACAGTGACCTTCTCAGCCAAAGGAGGAGGTGGTGGTGGCGGTGGAGGAGGAGGCGGTGGAGGCATTAACAATGAAAAGTCAATGTCCTGACTCTCCTGTCGTGTAATAGGCGGTGGAGGAGGTCTCTGCAACCGCTCAAGGTCATGAAACACCTTTGGTTCTTGTCCAGCTTTCGTGAAGGGTACTGTTTCATAAGCACAATGACATTAGGAAAGCAATGGACAAACTTATCATAATCTCAAATCTTTTACCTTTCTCAGACCGAACAGGTGGTGGCAGTACAGGTGGCACGTTCTCCAGAGCATTCTCTCTGTTTCCTCTGTCAGCACCAACTTGATGTCGCTTAGAGACTCCACTAGAATGTTCTCTTCTTCTTCTTGCACATTTTGGCAACAGCAGGAGTATTACCAGAACTAGAATTATGAAGACTATGACGCCACCAAATGCTATGAGTACAATCCGTTTAGTATGTGAAGAGCTTGATCCCTCTGAAGCAGAAGGTGCATCAGGAGATTTCCCTCGGTTCCTCACAGTTGCAGGAGGTGGTGGAACTCCAAAAAATGGTCGCCTAGGAGTAGGTTTTGTTGGAGATATAGATGGAGACAATGATGGTGCAACTGTGGTGGAATTGAACATGTTTCCTTCCTTCCTACATCACCAAGTTTAAGCATAAACAAATGCAACTGAACCAAAAAAAAAACTATGAATGTATAGAGCGCACTTACAGGAATGTCTGAATGTTCAGTAGTTTCTCCGGTATGGCTCCAGAGAAGAGGTTGTACTCTACGTTTCTGTTTCCAAGAAACACATTAAACAACAAAGACTTCTGAAAGGATTTTCACTGCTTTTGGAGCATTGTGTGAGAGAAAGAAACATTACAAGTCATTAAGAGGAAGGTCTTGAAGAACGTCGAGAGTTCCTGAGAGCTGATTGTTCTGAACATGTCTGAGAAACTCAGATATATCAGCTTTGGTAAACCAAGGGAGAGACTAAGCTGGAAAATAAAAATAAAAACTAAAACTTACAATATTGTAAGAGATGACAAACTCTCCATTGAAGGAGGCAATGCACCGCTTAGACTGTTAGCTGATAAATCTCTGCACAAAGATATTAGATCACTACAACAACCCATAGAAACAGTATCTGTTCACAAAACCATATATATAAAAGAAGCATACAGATTATTCAGGCTAACAAGGTTTTGAAACACATCAGGTAGCTCTCCTGTGAGATTATTATTATTCAAAAACCTGAAAAGAATAGTATGGTTTTCATCAGAACATAGAAATATTCAGACAGATGCTGGGAAGTAACAAGAACTTACATGCTACTCAGAGAACTTAGTGTTCCTATAGATTCAGGGATGGTTCCAGTGAACTGATTAGATGAAAGAGACCTGCCAAAAGGTAAAGGCTACAAACTGTTACAAAATCAACAAACTACATACATACAAATTGGTATAACATGTTGTAAACATACAATTGCTGCAATGTAACCGGCAAACTAGAAGGTATGCTTCCACCGATATGATTGTTGCTGAAGTCTCTGGAGAGAGAGAGAGAGAGCAAAGTAAACATACAAAACGTTACAAGAGATATGTCTTGTTAGTATTGTCACATGTTGTATAGAAAAATGCTTACAATGTCCTGATAGAAGTGAGCCTAAATAAGCTATTCTCACCAAGCTCTCCTCCCAAATTGGAGTCATTTAGAGTTCTGTAACCACTCAAAAAACATAATTAACAGAAAGAAAAACAATAAAAAGGGAATGTATATAGTCTCTGAAAAAATGAACTTACATGCTTATAATATCTGAGCCATTGCAGATAATGCCTTGCCAAGACTCACCACATGGGTCTCCAGCAGCAGCAATCCAGCCAGGAAGAATAGGTGAACCAAGTGCAGCAAATAAGCCATTCACCGCAGCAACTGGTTCAACCAATATAGAACAGATCTCGCTTGTAAGATTAAAATTCAAATCTACTAAGACCAAAAGAAAAAAAAGTAAATCTAGTGTTTACCATCATTAGGGTTAGTAGCAGCAAAGGAGAAGGAAGGAGAGCAAATCAGCAAAGACAGGAGCAGAGGAACAAGGAGAAGACAGTAGTCGAACTGTGTAATAGATCTCTTCATTGTTCCAAGTCAGAGTGAAGTAAACACAAACATTAATCGGACAAGACGATGTCTAGGGATCTGTAAACAAGCAGCCATCAAAGAAAGCTATCAAGAAAGCGACAAGATCCATTAACCAATCGAAGGAGAAGTTAAAACGAGTAGCAATCTCGAGAAGAGAAAGTGAAACTTACTGGAAAAGTAGAGGAATCGCCATCAACGAATGGTTGGTGTGTTAAACTAAAAGAAGAAGGAAGGTTCTCTCCTTTTTCATTAATTAACTAAACTCAATCCAGGAAAAAAAAAATTGTAAACTTTTTTTTGTTACTGTGCATGGGTTTAATTTATAATGAATTAATATTTGACCAATGATACTGTTTACTTTATTTGACATAAAATAATCAAATGAAAAACTCTATTGATTGATTAATAATTTAACGCCATGATGTATCCAACTGTATCAAGTTGAGTTCTTTGGTCTTGTTCAAGATTCTAGTTCCGACCAGAGATTTGTTTCATAATTTTTCAGTTTCTAGGACAGTAACAGAGAAGAATTGGTTGTCAGTTACATACCAGATAAATGTTAAATCGGTGTTGACCGGACTTAACCACCGGTTTAGAACAAATGCTGAAGGACACGCGCGTGTGGATAGAGAATATAAGAGACGGTGAATGACAAAAGTAGCCGCGAGGAAAAAGGTTTTTACTTGGAATTGGATTCTCACAAAGTCACAACTGTTTTCTTGCTGGCGAGTGTCACGTGCTTGTCACTATCAGATGACGTCACTCCCCTTCTTACACAAACAAGTTGTAAATCTGAGAGATAGACAGCAACTGGTCCTATGGTCTAGTGGTCAGGACATTGGACTCTGAATCCAGTAACCCGAGTTCAAATCTCGGTAGGACCTTAATTTTTTGGTTTTACTTTATTATTTGAAATTTTTTAAACCGACCGGTTTATTTTAATCGAAGCTCCACACTCCGGTTCGGTAAACATTCGTAGTAACCGAGTTTGGTCACCAAAGTCTGCACTTTTTGTTGTTTACAAGTCGACAAAACCAACAAGAAGAGTTAAACTGCAAAAGGATCTTCCTTTGAGAAGCCTATGGCATCTCTGTCGTGTTCCACCGCCATCATCTTCTCCGGGAGGTTCTCTCCACGGATCAGAACCCATACTCAGTCCCCTGGACTAAACCGTTTAAAGACTAAGAAACAGAGGAGTACAGAGCCAAGAAGCTTGATCTTAGGATCAATCATTGAAGACAGAGAAGCAAAGAGTGAAAGCTTCGATCCTCAACAAGAAGAAGCAAAAGGAGAAGAAGTGGTTAGAGATACCAATCGGTTAACGAGTCGAGGGATCAACGCAGCCATAGTTCTCGCCGCCGGCACTGTTGCAGTCACCAAGCTTCTCTCCATCGATCATGACTATTGGCATGTATGTAAGCTTAGTGTTAGAAGCTTTCTCCTTTATGGGTTTATGTCGAAACTCATGTTACTGTTCTTCTTTAGGGTTGGACTCTGTACGAGATACTTAGGTACGCACCTGAACACAACTGGGTTGCGTATGAACAAATCCTCAAAACAAACCCTGTTTTAGCAAAAATGGCCATCAGTGGAGTTGTTTACTCTCTAGGAGATTGGATTGCACAAGTAAAATTACAGAAACTAAACTAAAAAGACATTATCAGTTTGAGTCCTGTCTTAACCATTCTGGTTATATATTACTGATGCAGTGTTACGAAGGGAAACCTTTGTTTGAGTTTGATAGAACTCGTGTTCTTAGATCAGGTCTTGTTGGTTTCACACTTCATGGTTCACTCTCTCATTATTACTACCAATTCTGTGAGGTAAACAAAACAAAAGACAATCCTTTTCCTGTCATGATCGGTTTGTAATAACGCAATGAAACTGAATCTATATCCTTTTTTGGTTTAAAAGGCTCTGTTTCCTTTTCAAGATTGGTGGGTTGTCCCTGCAAAAGTGGCCTTTGATCAAACCGTGTGGTCAGCTATTTGGAACACTATCTACTATACAGTCTTAGGGCTCTTGCGTTTCCAGTCACCAGCTAAGGTTTTCGGCGAGATCAAGACCACGTTTTGGCCAATGATCACTGTAATAATCATCCCTTGCCTTTTGTCTTCATAATAATCAATATAAAAGCTTAATTTTGATTGTGCAGGCAGGGTGGAAACTTTGGCCATTGGCTCACTTGGTTACATATGGTGTAATTCCTGTAGACCAAAGGCTTCTTTGGGTGGATTGTATTGAACTCATTTGGGTCACTATATTGTCAACGTGAGTCTTTTAACCTTTTTGTTTCCAATCTGTTTTAAACATATTGCATGTATTGTCATGAAGAGGAGATAAGTTTTTTTTTTTTTTTTTTTTTTTTGCTAATTGTCATTTTAAATTCTTGAAGTTACTCAAATGAAAAAGCAGAGGCGCAAACAATAGGGGAAACAAACTCCAATACTGAGGTTTGTTTCAAGAATCTGTCTTGGATATCCAATCTTGAGCATTTGGATTGTTTGTCCTGAGTGTTTTTCTAAGCTGCTTTGTACTTGACAGGACTAGGAGATATCTGCGTGTAACATCAAGTTTCTAGGCTGCAAGCACAAGGTGATGAAGAACATCAAGCATAGTTTTTTTTCTCTTATATAGATAGAAATTTAAAACATGTGTCATACATTTGATTCCATGAAAGAATCCATGTGGCAAATGTATTGTGCAATGCGCCTATGCACAATAGATAGCAGCCAATAAACACACAGATTGAGCATCTCACAGCTCTCAGGCATAAGAACTAGAAAGTACAGTTTTCTTGAGATTAATTCTCAGAAACAATATTAGAGCATGATTATTGCGGGGTTCTTAGGGTGGAGTTCTTAACGGAATGTAAAAAACTATTTAACTTTTAACGAAAAAAACTAAGAACCGGTTTTTAAATACCTTGTTTAAGAACCGGTTCTTAGTTTTTTTTAGTTAAAAGTTAAGAAACAATTTTTTATATTCCGTTAAGAACTCCACCCTAAGAACCCCGCAATAATCATGCTCTAATCTCAAGTCTTTTCTTCACCTTCTAGCCCCAACCAGTTTTGTGCATCAGGGTCTGTATTCACATTACCATAAGTCTTATTGTCTTGATCTGATCAGGATGATCTAACTGTGAAGTTTATTGCAAGACATGGTTCTCATCTTTGGCCATCATCTGATTCCACTACATTTGTGGCTGAAGAGAAGCCATGTTCATCGTAGTCCGGCTCAGAATCCATTTTCACATCAAGAAACTAACACACCCCTGCACAATCAATCAACTGATCTGATCATAAGCATCCCCATGTGTATATGATAGTGGTGACATGTAGTGGTGGTGGGTCACTTTTCTGTAGCCTATAATATGTCTTCAATCCTACTGTCAAACCATATATTACAAATTGCATAACGAATGTAGCAAACAAAATGATCACTTAATTCTCATTCTTAAGCTATGTTTTGTAATTCATTGTGGCAATAGTTTGTTGGTTTATTTAAGGTTCCGGCTGTGTCAATGCTTTTGATCATATGGCCCCAACGATCGTGGATTATGCCACGTTGCAAAAAACCAAACGATACACCGTCACTCCCATCACCTTCGTTTCAGTCCTCAAATTCCGATCATTATCTCAGCCACCACAAAAGTTACCACATGGGGCAAAGGCCAAAAACCACATATTCCAAAAGAATATATTTTAAAATAAAAAATAAAAATGGAGATTCGATACTTAATTTATATTTAATAATATTTTAAATTTAATATTATTTGTTTTCTGATTGGGATAGAGCTCGTAACCAAGTTGGTACATTTCCACGTAATTGACATTTTTTACACGTGATGACTACCGTAGTAGTACCGTTGAGTAACGTGATACTTTTATTTTATTCTTTTTATTTTCAATAATACTCCCTCTATTCATTTTAAAATAAATATTCTAGAAAAAAATATTTCAAAAAGATTTTTTTTTTTAAGAAAAATATTATAAATTATTTTTAAAAATAATTAATTTATTGAATTATTATTAGTTTAAAATATTAAACATTGCAAAAAAATGATAAATTTAATATAGTGATTTAATGTGTTTTTTTAATGTGTAAAACACCAAAAAAATATCTTTGTGAAACGGGGAGAATATGATATTTACTTTATTTAGCCATAATTAATTTTCTCAATTCCTTCGAGACACCTAATTGATTAATTAATTAGATCATTAAGTTCTCATTTTTCAAATGTCTAGTTCAGAAGATTTGTAGGATGCGAGATTGCGAGTACTATTTACATGGCATTTGATTAACAGAATCTTTATTTAGTCCAACGACGTGATGTTTTGTAACTAAAATATGATAATTACTTGCTGTAAAGAAAGTAAATAAAAAGTGTCTTAATTAGTAGGAGTAATAAATATCTCATATTATATTTACTTGAATTAGTAGGCATAAAATCAAGGTTTTACGAAGCCAATCTGCCAGAATTCGATTTTTGTTTTTTGTAGAGATACAAAACCATAAAGTATGAGTCGCAATTTTAAAATAAAAGAGGACAAACAAAATTAAAATAAAAGAAACCAAAACAATAATATATGTGTTATAGTAACGGATTTAAATATAACCTAAACATAACAGCATCATATCATTTGATGAGTCTCTCGTCGAAGTTTTTACTGTATATAATTACAATATTAGTTAATCTATATATTAAAATAAATAACAGTTATAATATATTCAATATTTTGTATTGTTTACAACGTCACAATTAGAAAGTTCAAACAAAGCTCGCTTTTCATACTAAAATAAACTAGTTATTTTCCCGATTGAATTATTATGAATACCTGAAGGCAACTACTAATTTCGATAAGAATCAAATGGTAGTGAATCGTCTTATAAGAATTCATCATAAAAAAATTTAGCCGTAATTATCTAACTGTTGAACTTGATTATTCATAACTATCCTGACATAGTTTCAGTTTTTTTTTTAAAATTAGTCTAAATTTCAAATTAAAATATAATTTATGTTGTAGAAATGAAAATTACTAATTAATAAATATATATACGACCAAAGAGTTCACCGATTTTAGCTATTATTGTAACTAGCAGCAACTCAGTCTTACTATTATTATATCACTATCTAGTGATATAATAATAGTCAATCAAAATATATGGAATAAGTAGAACATAGTATTAGAAAAACTTTGGGTAATAAGTTAGGCAACCTAATATACTTTTCTTTCTCTATGTAGAAGGTTGTTAAGTGTACTTAACCATTAATTAGTGTTTTTGTCCTCTATAATTTACCAATCGAACATCAAAGAGACGATCTGGTAATAAAATAACAAACCGCGTGTGGATCATGAGAGAGTGGACGAGGAAAATCGTCAAACTTTGAGATAATCTTATACTATTAGCTGTTTACTGTTAATTTCAGAACCTAGTTTTTCTCTTTTTTTCTTCTTCTTATTTTTGTATTTATTTTCAATAAAAAAGGGATAAAACGCAAAAGAAATAATTATTTTTTGACTGAATTTTGCAAAAAAAAAGAAATTTGATGAGAATCGATTCTCTTTATATATTTCGTATCCCGATACCCTCTGGGTTTCCCTTGTTTCAAGATTTTTCCAAGAAAATTGTTCTTCCCTTGTCTTCATCAAACACAAAGGAAAAAAAACATTTGTTTGAGAAATTGGGTATTTTCTTTTCAGTTATTTTTCTCTCGTTTTCTAGCTTGGAAGGTTCGTTATCACCGAACTGTGTGTGGCATTGGAGAATAAAAATCGCGCCTTTACATTGTTATCTTGTTTATTATCGATCATAGAAACAAAACAAATAACCGGAAAATCAGCTCTCACCACAGAAAAATAAAATAAAATAAAAATAAAAGAAAAAGGACTTTTCTTTCTTCTGCAAGTAACTGAGAAGATTTCGTTTTTTTTTTTAATTCAATTTTTTTTTAAATAAAAATATAATTGTCCATAACTTCCGTTTCCCTTAAATTCAGCTGTCCTAACGTCAAAGCTCAGACACTCGCTTGCGTGTCTCCCTCTTAAACTCTCTCTCTCTTGTTCCTCTCTGTTTCTCTGTTCTTCTTCTCTGTTTCTCTATCGTTCTTCTCTGTTTCTGGGACATTTCAGACAAGAAGCAAGAAACACAATCTCTCGGAATCATGGTGTTTGGAAAAGGGTCAATGAAAAAATCGAACCTTGACCGGTTCCTTCATTGCACAACACCTGTAGTTCCACCCCAATCTCTCCCCAAGGTTTGAAACATTCTTTAAGTTTCTCTCTTCTCTTTAAAGGCAGTTATGATTGCAATACTGACAAAGATTTTTTTTCATTTTGCAGACGGAGATTCGAAGTTTGAATCGTATTTGGCATCAATCAGATAGAGAAAACGTTGAGTATTTCAGGTTGAGTGATCTCTGGGACTGTTACGATGAATGGAGTGCTTATGGAGCTGGTGTTCCAATCCGTCTCACTAATGGAGAATCTCTTGTTCAATACTATGTTCCTTATCTCTCTGCTATCCAGATCTTCACCTCTCGTTCTTCCTTGATCCGCTTAAGGTACACATAGATCATAAGGACCCTTTTCTTGTTGAGATTTGAGAATGATCTAATCATTTGAGTACTTTAGGGATGAGTCTGAAGATGGAGAAAGCTCGTTTAGTGATTCATATAGTGAAGAGAGTGAGAGTGATAAGCTTTCAAGAAGTGCTGCTTCTGATGAAGGACTTGAGCATGAAGCTATTTTGCATCCGAATGATCGGTTGGGCTATCTTTATCTTCAACACTTTGAGAGATCAGCTCCTTACGCTCGAGTTCCTCTCATGGATAAGGTAAAAACTCAATGCACAGCTAATGATCTCATCATTCAGGACTTGATTATGACACATGTTGGTTTCAGATCAATGAACTGGCTCAAAGGTACCCTGGATTGATGTCACTGAGAAGCGTAGATCTTTCTCCGGCAAGTTGGATGGCTGTAGCTTGGTACCCTATTTACCATATACCAATGGGAAGAACCATCAAAGATTTGTCTACTTGTTTCCTCACTTATCACACTCTTTCATCTTCTTTCCAAGGTACTAATCTTCTCAACCTTCTCTGATTGAAGTCTTTCTATGTAACTGTTATGGTCTCTTGATATACAGATATGGAACCAGAAGAAAATGGCGGAGACAAGGAGAGGATTTGTAAGGAAGGAGAAGGTGTAACTTTGGTTCCTTTCGGGTTAGCCACTTACAAGATGCAAGGCAATGTTTGGCTCTCGGAAGATGATCATGGTCAAGATCAAGAACGAGTTCTGTCTCTTCTAAGTGTTGCTGATTCTTGGCTAAAACAGCTAAGAGTTCAACACCATGACTTCAACTACTTCTCAAGAATGGCTCACAGTGGCTAAACAAATCGGCCAATGTACCGATGATTTTCAACTGTAGATTTTGTTATATCTGTTTTTTTTTTTTTTTTTTCTTGTTGCTCTCAAGTGAATAGGAGATTACTTTGTTTTCTTGTTTCTTGATAACATTGGTTGAGAGGGCCTTGTTCTTGTACGTCAGTAACAATTAAACGAAACAGTTAATATCTGTCTAATCATCTTTGTAACATTTTTACACGCAGATATATAAATAGAATGACCTATGGAACAATCATATAACCATGCCCTTTTAAGGTCAAGTTGTGTAGAATTCCAGTTCATTTGGAGAAGTTTATACAAAGCTGAATTCAAATTGTGTATTCCATAGTCTATACATTTCAAATTATCATTTTGACATTATTTTCAGTTTCAAAGTTGTTCTTTTAGATCTTTAATATAAATTTTGGTATATTGAACTCTAAGTCGAAACTAATGAAAATAAAGAAATATAATCAAATATGAATAGTCGTTTTATAGATATAGTGAAAATTTAATATATTTAGTTTGTGGGGAAATGTCAAAAATAATATTGATTTCAGTAATAGATAATATCAGTTTTTGGAAGACAGACAAATAGTGAACTACTCCCTCCGTTATTGAATAAGTGTCACTATGACATTTTTCACACAGATTAAGAAAGTGTATGAAATATATGTAAATTGTTATTAATTATATCTATTTAACCAATAGTATTATAAATAAATAAAATTATTTATAAAATTAATACAGTTTACAATTAATTTTCAACTGAAATTAAGTATAATTTGCATTGGAATTATAAAATGACAATTTTTATAGAACAAGAAAAAATGGTTAGAATGAAATTTATTATAAAACAGAGTATAAAATAAAAATATATGTTATGTTTTATGGTAATAAGTGGGACCTTTTCGGGACAAAAATGTCAAACATGTGACAGAGAAAATGAAATATTGTGGACCTTAAAATTGACTTGATGGAGTGTTCAGTGTTTGGTCCCTCCACCAAATTTCTAGACCTTCTAACTCTTTTTTTCATTTATTTCGATGGAACGAATCATTTCCTAGCTATTAGAAAAGAAAATTCGTTAAGTGGTTGGCCCCTTTCATTTTCCCGTATTAAATAATACTAATTGTGCTTTAATAATATTATTATTTGCGTTAAACAATCTTAGGAATTGAAAGAAAATACTGTTGTGAGTTCTTCTCGACTAGAATCCACGTAACACGTTGTCGATGTGGTGAAGAGTGAAGACTAACGACTTAGGGGGTCTTTTTCATTTTTTTTCACAAATCTCTTCTTATTATATCAAACATTTACAAATTTCATACGAAATCCAAGCTTATTAGATTAATCATTTGTATAAATTCTCTCAAATTCCAGTTTATTGAAAAATATAGATTTTGTCAACAAAATCCATCAAATGGGATTTTGTGGAATTTGGATGATATTTTACAGTGAAAAAATAACTAATTGAAATACCACCTCCTAGGATGGTATTTGAATTTTTTTTTAAATAGAAAAAATTCTTTTACATTTTTAAAATAAAAATATTTTTTTTTGAAATGAAATAAAAATAAAATATTTGAAAAATATTTTTTATTTTTTTATATTTTATATATTTCAGAAAATGATAATAATATCAAATTTTAGTAATGTAGAAATAAATTATTATTTAAATAAATATTTAAAATTTAAAAAGATTTTTTTTTTCAAAAACCCAAAAAATTCTTCAAAAACATATAAAACTTGTAAAAAATCTTTTTATGATTTATTCAAATTTTGAATTTCCTTGGATTTTCTCAAATCTTGAATTCTCTCAAATTCTTAGTTGAATAAGTCTCATTTAGAAATTTTAAGGGATATAATTCCAAAATTACAGTATTATTAGTATTTTCATTAATAGTTATTTTTTCAAAAATTGTTTAATTATTAATTTTTTTTTTGAAAGATAAAAACTAAAAATAAAATGATAAGAAATGATTTTTATTTTTTGATACTAATGAAAATGTGAGATATTTTCCACATGTCTCTTTTTTTTAATCAAAAAAAAAACAAAATACAGTGCTTACATCAAAAAGAAATATAAATTGCCAAGAATAACATAAGTTAAGTACCACTTTGCAAGAAATACACATTATCATAAATATATATATATTTGGGTAACTTTAATGATTATTGTTTAGAGTTCAGTGTTAAATGAGTGAAGTTGAGTTTTTAATTTTTTTATAAATATTTAAAAAATTAATTAAGGCCATCTTCATCGAAAAGTTTGGGTATTTTTGAAAATAATCATTTATTAAAGGTAAATTTGCAAAGTAGTATCAAACTGAGGGTATAAATAAAATTCCTCCCAAAAGAAAAAGAAATTGGTAAAAACCTAGGTGCTCTTTTGTGATTGATTCAACTTCTTTAAATTAAATTAAATAACTATGTTATAATATAAACATTAATATTTTATTTGTTCAAATACTCTAAAATTATTTAACCAATAATGATGTTTTTACTATTTTTAAGACCGACCAGTTCTACTTCATTTTCACACTCAATATCTGAATCTTCATCCATAAGATATATATAATCTGTTAATCGTAATTATCGTCCTAGGGAAATTTTTACAAGTGATGGACACTTATTTGTGAAAAAATCACACATATGACATATATATGATTTATATTTTAAAATTTGAACATGATCCATAATATTTTTGAGCTGGCCGTGTGAGTAATACTTAAATCAAATTAGACAACCTAATAAACTTTAATATATATGAAAATATGTGTGTGGATCATTCCTCTCGTGAAGATAATGACAAAAATTATGCTAGCTTTGGTTTTTACAGCTTTTGAAACGACAAAAACATAAAATTTTATTATCTGAAGAAAATGGAGGAATGTCGTATAGTATTATCTCATTAGAAAACCTGGAGCCATATTAATTATTGGTACGGTCTCTTTAGGAGATTATTAGTTGGGTCTAAGGTAATCTCCAAAAAATTTAAAAAGAATAATCAGATGGTAATTTAAATTATAGAATTAGTCACTTTATAATTAAATTATAGAACTAATTGTTGATAATACATTAAACAGAACCAATATGAATGTTACAAGACCAACCACCACACCTAGGTTTCATTTTACCTTTTTCATCATAACTGAATCGAATTGTTGGACCAATAAGGCAATAATATACCTTATCTTGTTTGGCTATTGATCTAAGTTTTGGGCAACACTCACGAGGAGATATGATTTTTTAAGAAGATGGTTTACATTACGTCTTACTCTGATCTGATAACATCAGCTATAAACACTACCAATCCACATAACTTAAAAGGAGAAAAAAAAGTCTAAGCTTTAAGACATTAAATAAAAATAATAAAAGAGTTCAACAACCAACAAGCCACGAACATTTGATTCTACCAAAGTCAAATATGCGGTTTCGTATATATCCACTAGTTAATATTTATCTGTTTATGCTCCACATTCGTGTTATACCTAGACAAACAATAGCGTTATCTGGTTGTATATCTCTTTTGGAAAATGTTGCCGAACATGTTCTCGTGTCCCGTCCATTGATCAGGGCCGACGGATCTGAGATTTTGGGATTTCTTAACATTTTTTTAAAGAAATTTTAGAATTTTTTTTCCCGTAATTTGGAAGTCTATTCTTTTATTAAAAACTTTAAAAGTTTTTAGAAACCAAAACTAATATTTCATCCCGCTGTACTCAAATCGGATTATGCTCATGATCATGTAATGATCACAAACTTAATAATGGATTTGTTTTGACTTTAATTTTATTGGTTCTGCTTTTGGTAGCATTTCCTTGGGTCCATCTTAATTCAGGACATGAAGTCGGCATATGTCTTAACAAGAAAATTAAAAGAAAATTAGGATTATAGATAAATATAAGTTCAAATTTTCAGCATATCTCATTTATTTCACGTGAAAATTAAAAAACAGACAACTTGGCAAGAAATGCTCAAATACAGCTGTTAATTTTTAATCATGTTAACTAGCCTTTGACCGCGCGGGTATTATTTTTGTGATGTCTAATATTTTAAATAATTTGTTTGATATAATTGTATATTGACTTCAACTTAATATTCAATATCCGTTATCCAATTCGGGATCTCATCCGCTTTGGAAAAACGGATATTCAGAGATCATGATAGTGATTTTACGGATTTGAATGATCCAAGTAGAAATTCAGATAGTAAAATTTTAGGTCTGGATACCCGGATCCGGATGTTAAATATTTAAAATTTAATTATAGTTATCTATGTATATTATATATAATTTTATATAAATACTAAAATTTTAATTTTATTAAACTTTAATGATTTTTAACCTTTTTTAAATAATAATTTTAAATAGACTAAATAGATGGTTAATAATTAGTTTTTAATTTATTTTTAATTAAAAAATACATGTCCGGATATCCGCGTGTATTCGGATTTTTTAGTCAAAATATCCTAACCCCAAATATCTGGATCTAAATAACAATTTTACGAATCCGAAGAATGCATATCCAAATCCGTATATTCTATAATAACCAAGATATTCGATCCGTCCTAGACCTAACTGTGTATTATATGGTGATTAAATTTTTTAAATTTATAAATTACATAAGTTATTATTATTAGATATATATCGTATAAATGATAATACATTGTATTTGTTTGTATATATAATCATTTATAATAAATATTAGTATGTATTTTAGTCATTAAATTGTTATGGAAAGTTACATAATTTTGTTATTGTAAATGAATAAATTTAAATTATAATCAAAATTATTAACATTATTTTTTATAGTTCAAATGTAGTTGGTAGTTTATACAAATATAAATAAAAATAAATGCTATAGATATGTATAATTCTTTCATTATAAAAAATTGGAAAATACATATATATATTTTTATGAAATCTCCAATTCCAATGATAAAGATTGTTAATGGGCTTAGCCCAAATTTATTTTTTTCTTGTTAAAAGTCAATGTTTAGATGTTTGGATGCATGGATAATATCAATGGCATTCTTTATAAATATTAAATAAAATTAAAGGTTATTTCTTATTTGTACTCCAGTTTTAATAGATTAGATATAATATTTCCAGTTTATGTTTACTTAGCTGAATCCGAATTTTAAATCTTATTGACAAAAAAAAAATCAATCTGATTTTGAACTAGATTTTACATTTGCTCTTTTGGTTTTATACTCCTTCCGTTTTTTTTATTTGACGTTCTACGATTATACACGTAGATTAAGAAACACTTAATTTTTTATCATTTTCTAAACAAAAACATTATTAATTGTTTACCTAACCACAATACAACCAATAATAAAATAGAAACTATTATATCATTGGTCATCTAATATTAATTACTAATAAATTTTACATAGAAAATTGAAAACGTCAAATAATTTGGAACAAAAAATTTCCTCTAAAACGTCAATTAAAAAAAACGGAGGGAGTAATTCGTAATACAAGAACTGAACCAAAAGTAATAGAGATTATAAGATATATTAGGCTTCTCTTATTGTATAAACATACCACATAGTAGCAGTGTGTTGACCAGACCAGTTCCCGATTCTTTTAATCTATCAACTGGATCAGTGAGTGTATTGATAACTCAATTTAACTCTATCATCATTGATTGGTTGTGGTTAAAGACGTTTGATAATTTTAGAATAAAATTGGGAATTTCCTAGGGTATACCAGTCTGCAATATGTTTCAGTAAAGTTCATTTTCCAAGAGGAGACATCATGACATGGCATGGTTGCGTCGACACAACTGGACTGTTTAAAGAATTTAATACCATTGATTGGGATTCTCTTCTTCGGAACCGGACAAACGGGTAAAACATTGGCATTGACCATAAATTTCCTTTTAGAAGTATTAGGGATTGATCCGCGCTAAGCGCGGAAATATTTTAATTTTCAAATATTAACTAAGTAAATATTTTTATATTTTGTATTTACTTATTCTTATATTATATATTTACTTATTCTAATTTTATTACTTTTATATTAAATGTTAATATTATAATAAAATTTTAAAGTAATATTTATATTTCTTATATTATATATTTACTATACATTTTTAGATAAATAGTTAATGTAGTTTTTCTATTTTTATATAGTATGTTTATTTATTATTTATTTATTATTTATTTTTATTCTATTGTATATTTACTCATTTTAATAATATTGTATATTTATTATTTACTTATTGGTTATTTATTTTACTATAAATTTTTGGATATATATTTAATTTAATTTTATTCCATTTCTTATATTGTATATTTACTATTTTTTATTTTTTCTTATATTATATATTTACTTATTCCAATTTTCTTGATTTTAAATCAAATAATAATATTATGATAAATGTTAATGTAATATTTCTATTTCTTATATTGTATACTTAGTTATTATTTATTTTTATATTGTACATTTACTTAAAAATATACATTTTTCAGATAGATGTTTAAAGTAGTTTTTTTTTTATTTCTTATATTTTATATTTACTTATTATTTATTATTTCTTATATTGTATATTTACTTATTATAATGTAATATTTTATTTTTATATTATACTTTTACTTATTATTTATTTTAATCTACATTTTCAGATATATATTTAATTTATTTTCTGATATTTCTTATATTGTATATTTGCTTATTTTAATATTACGATAAATGTTTATGTAATATTTATATTTCTTATATTGTATATTTAGTTAATCTAATATTACAATAGACTTTTAATGTAATATTTTTATTTCTCACATCGTATATTTACTTATTATTTATTTTTGTTATATTTACTTAAATGATAATATTACTATATATGTTTAATGTAATATTTCTATTTTGAATAAATTTACTTAAATTATAATATTATTATAGATGTTTAAAGTAATGTTTCTATTTTTGAATATATTTACTTAACTGATAATATTACTATATATGTTTAAAATAATATTTATATTTCTGAATATATTTACTTCAATTATAATATTACTATAGATGTTTAAAGTAATATTTCTATTTTTAAATGTATTTACTTATTCTTTATTTATTTATTTATTTTTATTTACATTGTCTATTTTTTAATTGCCACGTGTCATTTTTTATATTTACTTAAATTATAATATTACTATAGATGTTTAAAGTAATATTTCAATTTTTAAATGTATTTACTTATTCTTTATTTATTTATTTATTTATTTTTATTTACATTATCTATTTTTTAATTGCCACGTGTCATTTTTTATAATACTACTATAGATGTTTAATGTAATGTTTCTATTTTTGACTATATTTACTTAAATGATAATATTACTATATATGTTTAATGTAATATTTATATTTCTGAATATATTTACTTAAATTATAATATTACTATAGATGTTTAAAGTAATATTTCTATTTTTAAATGTATTTACTTATTCTTTATTTATTTATTTATTTTTATTTACATTATCTATTTTTTAATTGCCACGTGTCATTTTTTATAATACTACTATAGATGTTTAATGTAATGTTTGTATTTTTGACTATATTTACTTAAATGATAATATTACTATATATGTTTAATATAATATTTATATTTCTGAATATATTTACTTAAATTATAATATTACTATAGATGTTTAAAGTAATATTTCTATTTTTAAATGTATTTACTTATTCTTTATTTATTTATTTATTTATTTTTATTTACATTATCTATTTTTTAATTGCCACGTGTCATTTTCTCGAAGTTCCTTTTATGCTGATGTTGACGTTCTATGGAGCCTCAAAACCTCCCTTTTATTAGTATAGATTACATGGAAATAGACTTCAAATTACTAATAAAATTTTTATAATATTTCTTAAAGAATTTTTTAAAACCCCTAAAATCTCAAATCTGGCCAGCTCTTCTTGCCTTTCCATGGGTACTATCATCCAAAGAGGATCTCCGAAAAAGAATACAACAGATCCATCCATAAAACAAGTCTAGTGAAACATTGACACTAAGAAACTTGTTACTGAAGACTAACACATACTGTAATTAACTTACCAAAGGTTGTGAGCAACCCAAGCTCTACTGCACCTGATATATAAGAGCTCGTCTTCCTTTTCAGAGAACACAAGTGTGTACAGAAGCCAAGCCAAAGAAAATTATGAGAGGTTAGCAAGAAACTAGTTGGTTGATTTAAACATGGAAGAGGTTTAATATATTTTCGTGAGATTTACCATCAATAGCGTTAACAAACAACTCTAAAAACTATGTGAGGGGTTCTTAGTTGCTTACACTGTCCAAAAAGGTTTGGAGTGGATTTCATGACTTGTCCATACACGCTAATCTTAGACACCAAGAAGACAAAAGCTCCTTCATAAGGAAGGCCAAGGCATGAAAGGAACAACAAATAATCAGCAATACATGAACAAAATATAATGGTTTAAACGCTTAACTAAAGCACGTAGAAACTCACAAAGAAGACTGAAGGGTTCTTGCTACTGAAGAAAAACATGAACTGCTAAAAGTTGAGCCTGCAAAAAGAAAGCAAGAGCTAAACTATAATGTGTTATGAGCAGCGTATGATCATGGGAAACAAAAGGAACTTGGTACTCTCAAGTAGCTTTCTCTTCCTTTTTGAATGCAATCATGACATTATTCAAGATGGCCTCTATAGGCTGGTGTGCATTCTCTATCTTCTTCTCTTTGCAATCTTTTGCATGAACCACTTCTTGTATCTCTAGTTGTTGTTAGAAGCTTTAGTAGATTAGGCTGACAAAAAAAAACGCAGCAGAATGTGGAGATAAGCATTTGTTGGCCACTGAAATCTACAAAGCCGTGTTACATAGTTACATGTAGGGATGTTATATAGGGTAATCCAGCCCTGTATAATTTAAGCTCAGCCCTAAATGAACCCTAACCCTTTTAGAACCCATCAAGATATGTAAAATAGGGTTGAACCCTTTTCAACCCCTTTAAGACCCTTTATCATTTTATGCTAATTAAATTTAATATAATTTCTTACAAAATATATATTATCTCACATATTAACATAAATCAAATAATAATGATTTTTTATTAAATATTTTACGGAAAAACTCAATTTTGCGATTTTACGGAAAAATATAATTTTGCAATTTTGGCGAAAAACTCGATTTGCGGTTCTAGCGGAAAACTTGATTTTGCGGTTTTGGCGAAAAAGCTCGATTTTGCGCAAAAAACTCAATTTTGCGGAAAAAACAATTTTGCGGTTTTAGCGGAAAAATTCAATTTTGCGGGAAACTCGATTTAGCGGAAAAACTCGATTTTTCGGTTTTAGCGGAAAAACTAGATTTTGTGGAAAAACTTGATTTTGCGGAAAAACTCGATTTTGCGGGAAACTCGATTTTGCGGAAAAACTCGATTTACTGGTTTTGGCGGAAAAACTCGATTTTGCGATTTTGGCGGGAAAACTTGATTTTGCGGTTTTGGTGGGAAAACTCGATTTTGTGGTTTTGGCGGAAAAACTCCATTTTGCGGTTTTGGTGGGAAAACTTGATTTTTTTTGGTTTTGGCGAAAAAAACTCGATTTTGTGGTTTTGGTCTGAAAACTTGATTTTGCGGTTTTGGGGCAAAAACTCGATTTTGCGGTTTTGGCGCGAAAACTCGTTTTTTCGATTTTGGCTGGAAAACTCGATTTTACGGTTTTGGCGGGAAAACTCGATTTTATGGTTTTGGCAGGAAAACTCGATTTTGTGGTTTTGGCGGGAAAACTCGATTTTGCGGTTTTGGCGAGAAATTTCACTTTTTCGAGTTTGGTGAAAAACTCGATTTTGCGGTTTTGGCGGGAAAACTCGATTTTGCGGGTTGGGCGGGAAAACTCGATTTTGCGAGTTGGGCGGGAAAACTCAATTTTGCGGTTTTGGCGGGAAAACTCGATTTTGCGGTTTTGGCGGAAAACTCGATTTTGCGGATTTGGCGGGAAAACTCAATTTTGCGGTTTTGGCGGGAAAACTCGATTTTGTTGTTTTGGCGAAAAACTCGATTTTGAGTTTTGGCAAGAAAACTCAATTTTTTCGGTTTTGGTGGGAAAACTCGATTTTGCGGTTTTGGCAGGAAATTTTACTTCTTCGAGTTTGGTGAAAAACTCAATTTTGCGGTTTGGTTGGAAAACTCGATTTTGCAGTTTTAGCGGGAAAACTCGATTTTGCATTTTTTGGAAGGAAAATTAATTTTTGAAGTTTTAATCCTATATCAAAATAGTTTACAAAAAAAAAGTATACATCAAAATATTGTTGTTTACCAAAAAAAAAATTTAATAGGGCCCAACCCTGTCAAAACCCTTTATTTCTTTAACCCAACTATAAACTAGCCCTATATACTTAATGAGTAATGCATTAGGGTTAGGGCTCTTAAATTATAGGAATGGGCTGGGACAACTCTAAATTTCAAAACCCTATATAACATCCCTAGTTACATGTATTTGTCCGTGAAAAGTCGTGCTGAAAAGATGTTTAGAATTGGGCCTATCACTACTGCAACTACACCGGGGAATCGGGTTCTAGTCCGGATTCGAATTTGGTATTTAGATTTTTGGGTTTTTGAGTTTATATTCTTAGGTTTCATTCTAATATTTTATTATAATATTTTATTAGTATGATTGGATTTGAATAATAACATTTTATATTTGGTTCAAATTTCTATTGCGTCTTTAAACTCATAAAATAACTATATATTGTTCAGATTCGGGTTATATCGGTTCAGATATATCCAAAGTAAAAAAAAATTAAAACAAAACATAAAAAAAAAATTGAATAGAAATTAATCAAACACACATCAAATTAATAAAATAACAATAAAATGATAAAAATGAAAACACACATGATTATAAACAATATGCATTACCTTATGGATGAGTAGACTTGTTATTTCAACGAGCAAATTATAAAGTACTTATTTATAAGTTATTTATTAAATTTTAATATTTATTTTATATATCATATCAACATAAATATTGAATTGAATATTTGAAATACTTATTTATATTTCAAATATTAATATTAACTATTATTTTTGGATTTTCGGGTTATCGGTTGAGGTTTAGTTAATAACAATTTGAGATTAAGTATGTTTTGTACCACCCTACAAGATCCGTTTAAGTATTTTTACATTTCAGATCAGATAACAAGTCGGGTTTTGGTTCGGGGTCGGTTCAAATCTCGGGTTCTGGATTTTATGCTCAGCCCTTACAAGGGCCGGGCCTGACAGCTATGAACTTTGTTTTTTTTTTCCTTCATCATCTTCC
This sequence comes from Moricandia moricandioides, assembly GCA_905132885.1. Lineage (NCBI taxonomy): Eukaryota > Viridiplantae > Streptophyta > Magnoliopsida > Brassicales > Brassicaceae > Moricandia > Moricandia moricandioides. The sequence continues at coordinate 96,842 of CAJHQQ010000668.1, forward strand.
TCATTAACAAACCACAAAAGAAGGAAAAAGATACCAGGAATCAACCCAACTGATTTTAGTGTAATAGGCTTGACAAACCTTACATGTTGTGGCTACAAGAGAATGCTACTAAGAATTTTGTGTTCTATTTAAGGTACTTTGGACTTTTCGACTTGGTCCACGCCTGAAGATACCACAGACTCCGCCAGCATCTTCACACACATATGACCAGAGGTGTAATGCCTTTCAGAATCGTCTTCATTAACAAAGAGCAAAAGAAGGATAAGATATATACGAGTCAATCTTTGAAGAAAAGGAATGCCAGGAACCTGAGGGATAACGTAAGGGGAAAGGAGGAATATTATCAAACCATAGAAGTAATTGATATGACGTTTATAAGCACGCTGTTTTGCTTTATTGTATCCTGCAAAGCAGCAACGAATGCCCATGACATGGAGAGAAGAGCAAGGAAGAGCGATGGCAAAGCCAAATGTAAAGCTCTGTGAACGATTGCAGGATCAGATAAGAGCAACTATTACTACAACTGAGCTCTGAAAAAAGAAGAGGGTCGCGTCATCAGCAAGAACGGCCATACTTGGAGCAGAGCTGTTAAAGCCACCTGGTATTGTAAAACCCACAGGAAATGTAACAGTGGCTACAAGAGCTGCCACCAGTAGAAGAGTATTGATATGGTCCTTGTATTTGTTTGCATCTAAATGATGCTCTGATCTGCTTCTTAGTGTCATTCCACTTGTCGGTAGCCAATCAACACCTCTAGGCGCATAAACGCACAACAATACCATCAATGTCAATCTCTGTTATTCAAAGTAAAGAGAAACAGAAGAGAATCAGAGGTTATAAGTTTTCTGTATATTGAAGAAGAAGATGATACGAGGTTACATTTATACAAAACTAGCTCAGAGTATCTAGGCAATATCTATGACTCTGTTACAACAAAAAACAAGATGGTTCCTAGATTACAGAAGTATCATAACTAAGACTTAGAATAATACTCAATGTAGTTAACCAACACCTAACCAAGTATACTAGTAAACCATGCTAGAATAACCGAACTCCAATACCCCCCCTCAAGTTGGAGCGTACAGGTTCTGTATGCCTAACTTGGACAGGAATTGTTGAAACCCTTCTCGTCCTATCGGTTTTGTCAGGATGTCTGCAAGCTGGACCGTGGTGTCAACGTGATGCAGAACAATATTGCGAGTAAGGACCTCGTCGCGAACAAAGTGACAGTCGAGTTCAATGTGTTTCGTGCGCTCGTGAAATACTGGATTCTTGGCAATGTGAATTGCAGATTTGCTATCACAAAATACTGTCATCGATTGCTTGTGTTCCACTCCAAGTGTTTTCAGAAGGCGTTTGATCCATATCAGTTCTTGAGTAAGTGCAGCCATGGATCGATATTCCGCTTCAGCGGAGGAGCGACTCATTGTCGGTTGTTTCCTTGCTTTCCACGAGATAGGAGAACCTCCCAGTTGCACAAAATACCCCGTCACAGACTGTCGTGTAAGTGGGCAGCTAGCCCAGTCTGAGTCGCACCAGCCTGTGATTTGAAAATCATTGTCTGATCTCAGCAATATTCCCTGACCCGGATCAGATTTTAGATATCTCACTACCCGTAGCGCAGCTTGCCAATGATCCTGTCTTGGTGCCTGCATGAATTGTGATAACACATGAACTGCATAAGCCAAGTCAGGGCGTGTTACCACTAAGTATATAAGCCGCCCAAGTAGACGCCGATACTGTAGGGGATTAGGTAGAAGAGCTGAGGTTGAAAGCGCCAGATTGTGTTGTTGTTCAAGAGGAAAGCTTGCTCGTTTCGCAGCAAGTAAACCAGCTTCCATAATGATATCTAACACATATTTTCGCTGGCAGAGATATATGCCCGATACATTCCTTGCAACTTCTATACCAAGGAAGTACTTTAGAGTACCCAAGTCCTTCATGTGAAAGCATGAAGACAAATAATCCTTGAAATCTTGTGTCACCTTATCACAACTTCCAGCAATTATCAAATCATCAACATATATGAGAATTTGCATCCTCACATCACGTTTCTCATATGTGAACAAAGAGTAGTCCTCCAATGATTGGCGAAAACCATACTCTTTTAAAGCAGTAGACAACTTAGCAAACCAACACCGCGGAGCCTGCTTCAACCCGTACAATGACTTACGAAGCCGACATACCTTGTTTTGTTCTTTGGACTGAAATCCAGGAGGTAAACGCATGTATACTTCTTCCTCTAAATCGCCATGTAAGAACGCGTTGTGAACATCCATCTGATGCACAACCCAATCCTTCTTTACCGCTACATCAAGAAACAACCGAACTGTACTCATCTTCGCAACTGGAGCGTAAGTCTCATGATAGTCTTCCCCAGCAACTTGTTTGTTACCTAATGCAACCAGACGCGATTTGAACCTCTCCACAGTGCCGTCTGCATTGAATTTTATTTTAAAAACCCATTGACATCCTATTGCTTTCTTGCCTGGTGGTAACTCTTCAATAGTCCATGTAAAATTTTCTTCAAGAACATCGACCTCGTCTACCACCGATTTTCTCCAACGCTTATCCTTCATAGCTTCTTTGAATGATTTTGGTTCAGTAGTAGTGATGATTGCGGTGACATAGGCGATATGTTTCTCTGCAAAACGATGAGAACTATCTTGCTTCGACAATGGATATCTCACTCCTGATTCAACACTTTCCACTTCCTTGATCGTTACTGAGTTTACCACAAATTTTTTCAGAGTGATTGGAGTCTTTTTGTTTCTAAGACCTCTCCCCAACTGAATTTCTGGAGATTCCTTTGTGTTTCTTGTTCTGATCGTTGAGTTGGATTTGACGACGCAGATTGCGTTTGTGAGGAAGTCGATGATTGTGTTTGCTGTCTTGACGGCACTGTTGTTGTTTGGCCCAAATTTGTAATGTCTGTTGGCCCATCAGTATCAGACATCCCTAAATTTGGACCAGTGTGCACATTAGGCCCAAAGTTGTGGCCCACATCTTCTTCTTCCAAACACCCATCGAAAATTGGAGCCCACAACCTCTGTTCTTCTTTTTCTTCAACCCTGTAGTCTTGTTTCTGCGAAAAAGGAAACTCAGTTTCTGAGAATACGACGTCCCTGGATACGAAAAACTCCAATTTGTCGAGGTCATACAGTCGCCATCCTTTCTTACCATGTGGGTAACCAACAAAAACGCACCTCCTACTCCTTGTAGCGAATTTGTCTCCACCTCTGTTTTGATTGTGTGCATAACACAAACTACCAAACACCTTGAGGTGTTCATATGTTGGCTTCTTTTGATACAAGCGTTTGTAAGGCGTCTGGTTCTCCAAAACAGGACTGGGTGTTCTGTTTATCAAATATCCAGCAGTCAAGATGCATTCTCCCCAGAATTCGATGGGCAAGTTAGCTTGAAACATCAAAGCTCTAGCAACGTTCAAGATATGTCTGTGCTCCCTTTCTACTCTGCCATTCTGTTGTGGGGTTCCAACACACGAAGTTTCATGTACTACACCATTTTTCTCAAAGAAATCAGTGAGACTCAGGAACTCCGAACCATTGTCGCTTCTTATAACTTGGATACGAGTGTTGAACTGTGTTTCAGCGAGAGCAAAGAAGTTTTTCAAGTGCAGCGAGCTTCACTTTTCTCATTTAGAAGATACAACCAAACCCCTCTTGAGTAATCATCTACAATGGTCAAGAAGTATCTTGCTCCTGAATGTGAATGTGTTCTATACGGACCCCAAAGATCAACATGAATCATCTCAAAACTCTTAGATGTTTTATTCATACTAATTGGAAAACATTCTCTTGTTTGCTTTGCGCGGAGACAGACATCACACGCTTTATTCAAAACAGAAACAGAAGTAGAAACACAAGGAAGTAGTTTCACAATCTTCTCAGAAGGATGACCCATCCGACTATGCCACAACTCATATCCTTCTTCTCTTCTCGATGTGACTGATGCTGCAGTCTCCAACCTTCGAAAGTGAAACGTTCCTCCAACTCTTTTACCCGCTCCAATCACCATCCTCGAAATGCGGTCCTGAACAACAAGAAAGTTATCAGCCATCTGAACAACAAGAAAGTTATCAGCCATCTGAACAACACATTTGTTTTCATCCATAAGTTGACCAACAGAGATCAAATCAGACTTCAGTTCCTCGACGTAGTAAACTGATTTCAAAACCAGATCAGCTCCAAGACGTATCGTTCCTTCTTTCAAAGAAACCTGCTCTCTCCCATCGGCCAAAATAATCAAAACCGGAGGCATATCCCTCACATTCATCAGTCGCTCAAAGTTTCCAGTTAAATGATGTGAGGCCCCACTATCCAAGATCCAAGGAGGAAAAGAAGACTTACCAGACAGTTTTTCAGTCGCCTTGTCTTTCCCAACATTTCCATTGATGATGTTCTTAATAGAACGCCATTGCTGCTCGGTTAAGCCACTCACTCCATCGCGGTCTTGATCAGTAAGCACAAAGTTCGCTTGTGCCTGGTTCTGTTGCTCCGCATTGGGAACGTTGACACAATTTGCATATGCCAATTGTCCCCTTCCTTTACCACCATTCGAACCTGAACCAGCTGTTCCACCGCAACCTCTACTTTGAAGTGTTCTCCCTTTCGGTCTGTCTCCCCACCACTCGGGATATCCGATCACGGCGTAGCAACTTTCTGAAGAGTGCCCACTACGATTGCAGTGTTTACACACCACACTTCCCTCTCCGCGATAACGTGACTTTGTTTGTACACCAAAGGCTGTTACTTCAGGTCTTTCTTCTACACTAGGACGAAGGTCCTCCTCTTGTCTTACAATGTTGTACACCTCTTCTAATGGCTGCATCGGCTGACGAGATACAAGACTCGATCTCACTGTTCGGTACTGATCATCCAAACCAAACAGAAACTGGTGCACCTTATCTTCTTCACGATCAGCTTTTTGTGCTGTTCCAAGATCACAATCGCACTTTCCACACTTGCAAGTTCTCAAGGTTCGATACGTTGCGAGACTGTCCCATATACGGTTCAGTTTTCCGTAATAAGATTCAATCGCCAATCCTCTCTGTTTGCAACAAGCAAGCTCATTTTTGATCTGCTGGATCCTCGCACCATTCAACACCGAGAACCTTTTCTTCAGATGATCCCACAAGTCTTTCGCTACATCTCTGTGTGAGACATTCGAACGAAGAACCGGATCAATTGACATTTTGATCCATGATACAAGCAGTGCCTGGATAGTCCACCAGTCTTCAAGATCAGGTGAGTCGTCGCTTGGTTTCGAGATCGTTCTGTCAAGAAACCCAAACTTCTTTCTCGAAGTCAAAGCCGTCTTCATACCACACGCCCACTCATCATAGTTGGTTCCCTTCAACAGTGGATGTGAGATCACGGCACCTGGGTTGTCAGCCGAGGTCAGGTCGTAAGGCGAGATGGTCCTCCTCACCTCATTCATTGCTGCTCCAGCAGCGTTTGTCTGGTTCGTGTTCGCCATGAACAAATTTTCAAGGTTTCTAGAAAAAATTAGGTTTCAGGCTCTGATACCATAAAGAGAATCAGAAGTTATAAGTTTTCTGTATATTGAAGAAGATGATACGAGGTTACATTTATACAAAACTAGCTCAGAGTATCTAGGCAATATCTATGACTCTGTTACAACTAAAAACAAGATGGTTCCTAGATTACAGAAGTATCGTAACTAAGACTTAGAATAATACTCAATGTAGTTAACCAACACCTAACCAAGTATACTAGTAAACCATGCTAGAATAACCGAACTCCAATACAAAGTATGATGAAAGCCAATGCAATTAGCTCTATATGACTATATGGTTTGATATATTAAGTTAGTTATACTTTCAACTTAAAACCAATCGGTGATAAATGAACTATAGTCCACCTCTCTTATATATTACTTATTTAACTCTGCGATATCAAGAGGTCTCAACCCATCTTTGTTCCGAATATTTGTTTTGGTCGAAGCAAAGATAGTTAGGCTATCAACAGTTCGAGGGTGCCAATTTATAGTGGCAAGGTACAAAGGTGTATTCCCATCTATATCTTGCTCGTCGATTAAATTATACATTGTATCAAGTCTCCTTAAATATAACCCAAAAGAAAAGATATAGCTTTCCCAAAGGAGATACTCCATCTTTGTTCGAAAGAAACGAAGCTCGCTGGTTAACATGAGTCACCAGACAGGCAGCTGTTTCCATCAGGTGTCTTTTAAAGACACCAGTTCTTGGAGATATAAAAATATAATTTGTATATAAAGAGATTTCACTTAGCAGAGATTATGTATGCAATCGTAAAGCAAATAAAAGAGTAAAATAGTATTAGTCCAGGTTGGGATTACTATTAGGCTCGAAAGTTTGGGAGAAAATTGACGTAATAGTATTCTTCCCATAAAATTTTGATTTCATAACAGAAAGCTTTTTTTTTTCTTAACAGAAAGCTTTCTCCTCAGAGATACTTTAATTCTTTTTTCTTTGTCTTATGGTCATATCCAAAATTGTATAACAAACTTTTTGGAGTGAATCTCGTCACTAGTTAAAAAAATATCTGTATAGACACAGATTTTTAGTCCCTATACACTAAAATCATTTCAAAAATTTGTGGCGATCATTTCAAAAATTTGTGGCGATCTTAGAAGTGGTTTTTTTTTTTTTTTTGTCCATGTCTTTTTAGTTTTAACCACGAAATAACAGTGGCCATATCCATAGTTTTTACTAGTGTGTGTTCTTATACCCTTGGGATACCCCCAGGTTTTAAAAAAAAACTCAGACTATTTGTTTTTTTTTTGGATTTTTTTTTTCTTATATCTCTATAATTCCTTCTTTTATATTTTAAAACAAAAAAATCCTAACATAATTATTTTTTTTTTAATATATTATAAGACACAATATGGGTTTTCTATAAACCTCAGCTTGATAGATCTAATTTGGAAACAAATTTTGCTGGGGTAGATCTAATGTAAACGACTTGTTACAACAATATATTAGTAGTAACTGACTTAACACGAATCCCCATATGTATATTAAAATTTACACATTTTTACTTTATATTATTACTAAAATTTTAACTTAAAAGTTTGTGTATGTTTTTTTTTTGACCAAAAAAAATTTATGAATGTTCACCGGATGTATTTGCTAAAAACTTCACATGTGCTTGTCCTCTGAAATATCCTTTTTCCCTATGTCTTCACCATAAGTGGATCTTTCATTGCAATATTTGACGCAAATGACAACATGAATACTAAAACCAAACAACATATATAAGTATCTATAAATTTGCATGGGACTAAACCCATGTGTTCTTTCACTATACCCTCAGATTGTCATTTTGCATCAACTAAGAGGACGTATTATTGTGTACATGTTACATTTAATGTTGAACAAAAAAAAATAGATATTGAGTTTAATATGAAACAAAAAGATAAACTTTTTAAACACAGATTTTGTTGGAGATAAGCCTCAATAGCTTGGAGCCTAAATTTCTTATAACAAGTTGGTTTAGGAAATAATGTTTAGTGCAATCCTTATAGAATTAGGAGTTATCTAATACTATAGGAAATAGGAGTTATCTAGCACCATATATATCATTGATGAGTTGTGTCAATGATAATACAATACAATAGATTGAAGTGTTTAGTTTTGAGCTATTTTTCTAAACATAATAAAGAGAGATATTCTTTATACAAGTCGTGTTGTGTTCAAGCTGAGTTTCGTGGTTAAACACAAACATGTTCTATTCCTTTTATTTGGTATCAGAGCACAAGGTTTTGATCGATCGTTTTTTAGTAAGAAAACCGAGCTATGGGAGATCTTACAACAACCACACGTCAAAAGGAGTTTGACAAAACGATCTCGATCCAGTGTCCTATGCTTACCTCTACGAATTACACTGTATGGTCAATGAGGATGAAAGTTCTGTTACGGATTCATAAGGTTTGGGAAGCTGTCCAACCTGGAACAGATGAATCAAACAAGAACGATATCGCAACAGCGTTGCTATTCTAGTCCATTCTGGAGAATCTTATACTGCAAGGTAGCGAACAAGACTCACCGTTAAAGATATGGGAGGCGATAAGCAAGCGATATCAAGGGGCTGAGCGGGTCAAGGAGGCACGACTACAAATCCTTATGTCATAGTTTGAAAGAATTAAGATGAACTCTTCAGACACAATAGATAAATTTGCTGGAAAGTTATCAGAGTTAGCAGCAAAAGCTGCATCCCTAGGAAAAACAATTGAAGAAAGCAAGCTCGTGAAGAAATTTCTCAACAGTCTACCTAGAAGCAAATACATCCATATTATTGCCTCTCTCGAGCAAGTCCTTGATCTGAAGACGACAGGATTCAAAGAAATCATAGGAAGACTCAAGGCCTATGAGGAACGTATAAGAGAGGAGGAGAACCATGGATAACCGCAAGGAAAGTTGTTACTTGCAAGCTCAGAACAACATAGTTCTACAGGAGGTAGGGGATATAGAGGTCGTGGTAGAGGAGGCAGAGGATATAGAAGATGTGGTAGAGGAAGATATAACTCACAAGAACGTTCTACAAATCACTCTTTCCAATCAAAAGATAAGAAAGACAAACCCCCTCTAATTTGCTTTCGATGTGATAAACCTAGACATTCGGCTTCCACATGTCCAGAAAGATTACATAAGTTAGAGGAGGCAAATAAAACAGAAACAGAAGTAGCTGATCCAGCCCTCTATATGCACGCAATTGTATTCTTGAATGAAGAGAATATCATTCCAAAGAATTACGTGAACCCTAAGGATGAAGATGGAATATGGTACCTTGACAATGGAGCAAACAATCATATGACCGGAAACAAGCAATATTTCTCTGAGCTCAACCAGAATATAAAAGGTAAAATTAAGTTCAGAGATGGATCATGCATTGAAATAGGAGGGAAAGGTTCGATTTTATTTCAAAGCAAAGCGGACGAACAACAACTCGTCACAGATATCTACTACATCCCCGAGCTTAAGAGCACTATTTTGAGTTTGGGACAAGCTACGGAAGCTGGTTGCGATGTCAGAATGAGACAAGATTACTTGACTTTACATGATCCAAGTGGAAGACTCTTGGTGAAAGTCATACGGTCGTCCAACAGACTTTACAAAATTGGTCTGAAGATTGGAAAACCAATATGCTTACACACAAGAACTGAAGATGAAACTTGGAACTAGCACGCAAGGTTGGGACATATAAACTTCAAGACGTTAAAAGCTATGTCCAACAAGAAGATGGTCTACGGCTTACCAGAGATCAGAGAAGAGAAGAAGATGTGTGAATCGTGTCTGGTCGGCAAACAAACACGTCAAGCGTTTCCAAAGGCTACCATGTACCGAGCATCCAAACCACTCGAGCTTCTTCATGCAGACTTATGTGGTCCGATAACACCACCAACCATCGCTCATAACAGATACATATTTGTCATCATTGATGACTTCTCAAGATACATGTGGACGATCTTGATGAAAGAAAAAAGTGATGCGTTTGGTATGTTCAAGACGTTTAAGAGTCTGATAGAGAAGGATCTTGGAGAAGAGATCATTACTCTGAGAACTGATAGAGGAGGTGAATTCACTTCAAAAGAGTTCCAAGAGTACTGTGACAAAAATGGGATTAGGAGACATCTCACAGCTCCATACACACCACAGCAAAACGTCGTCGTGGAAAGGAGAAATAGGATGTTGATGGAGATGACAAGAAGCATTCTCAAGGCGATGAAAGTACCAAACTACTTATGGGGAGAGGCAGTGCGTCATGCAACATACGTGATTAACATGGTGCCTACAAAAGCCTTTTTAACATGACTCCATACGAATGTCTTAGAAAGAAGAAACCAAACCTTGAACACTTGAAGGTTTTTGGTTGTCTAGCTTACTCGAAGGTTGAAGCAGCAAACCTCAAGAAACTAGACGATAGATCACAACCATTAGTGCATCTTGGAATCGAGCCAGGATCCAAGGCATATAAGTTGTATAATCCTTCAACTAGAAGAATCGTTGTAAGCCGAGATGTAGTTTTCAATGAGAAAACTAGTTGGAATTGGATGAGAGATGATGGAGGCGATCCATGTATGTTTCAAATGACGTGGGGAGACGTTATTGATGAAGGTCATGGACCATACAATGCTGGAAACCCTCAAAACGAGTATAATGAAGACACTGATACGCCTGACTCTGTTCAACCTCATTCCGAGCTTGAACAAGAACAAGATCAAGAGGGAGTAGAAACTGAAGAAGTTGAATATGTTCAACCTCAATTAAGATGATCAGACAAAACAATAAACATCCTGATTATCTTAATGAATACATACTTTAAGCTTCAGTGGAATGTGAGATGTTACTCTTGTTGATCAACAATGAGCCAAGATGTTTCAGAGATGCAAAAGAACACAAGGAGTGGAGATTAGCATGTAAAGAAGAAATTGACTCAATCAACAAAAACAAGACGTGGGTCTTAGTTGATAAACCAAGCGGGATAAAGATTATTGGTCTCAAGTGGATTTTCAAGATAAAGAAGAATGCATATGGTACTATCAACAAATACAAGTCGAGATTAGTGGCTAAAGGATACGTACAAGAATCTGGCATAGACTTTGATTAAGTTTTTGCACCAGTAACTCGTATAGAAACCATATGATTGCTAAGTGCATTAGCAGCATCGAACGGATGAGAAATTCATCACTTGGACGTCAAAACAGCTTTCTTACATGGTGTGTTAAAGGAAGAAGTTTATGTTGAATAACCCGAAGGTTTTGAAGTCAAAGGCGAAGAACACAAAGTGTATAATCTTACAAAGGCGTTGTATGGCTTAAGACAAGCTCCACGAGCTTGGAACACGAAGTTAGATGAAGTCTTGAAAGGTCTGAACTTCCAAAGATGTGCAAAAGAATCAGCCGTGTATCGCAAGGAAGAGAAAGGAACACTTCTCATCGTTGCTATTTACATTGACGATCTGTTTGTCACTGGCAATAGTCTCAAAGCCATAAGTGATTTTAAGAAAGGAATATCATCTAAGTTTAAGATGTCAGACCTCGGAAAACTCACTTATTATCTTGGTATTGAAGTGTTTCAAGGGGAAACATGAATTGAGCTTAAACAAGAAGGCTATGCAAGGAAGATTCTAAGCGAAGCAGGTTTAGAGAAGTGCAATCCGACTCAGATACCTATGGAGTTCGGATTGAAAGTCTCAAAAGCTACAGAAAAAGCAGAGATAGATCCTACGAGTTATAGAAGGAATGTCGGATGTTTAAGGTATTTGTTACACACTCGTCCAGACTTAGCTTTTCATGTTGGAGTCGCAAGCAGGTATATGCAGAGCCCTCGCAAATCACATGGTGAAGTAATGAAGCAGATACTACGATATCTCAAGGGAACTGTCGCATATGGTTTGAAGTTTAAGCGTGGAGGATCAAAAGAAATCACTGGATACAGTAATAGTAGTCATAACATAGACCAAGACGATGGAAGAAGCACTACTGGTCATATGTTCTACTATGGTTCCTCACCTATCACGTGGTGTTCACAGAAGCAAGACACAGTTGCATTGTCTACGTGTGAAGCCGAGTTTATGGCAGCAACGGAAGCAACACGACAAGCAATATGGTTACGTGATCTGTTAAGCGAGATTACAGGCTTTGACACATCACAAGTTCTCATCAAGATTGATAACATGTCTGCAATTGCACTCACCAAGAATCATGTGTTTCATGATAAGAGCAAGCATATTCATAAGCGTTGTCATTTCATACGTGAATGCATCGACAGAGAGCTAGTCGAAGTGCAACACATTCCGGGAGTGGAACAAAAGGCGGACATTTTAACTAAAGCTTTGGCGCGGATCAAGTTTACTGAGATGAGAAACTTGATAGGAGTTCAAGACATGTCCAAGACCGAATTAAAGCTTAAGAGGGAGAATGTTGGAGATAAGCCTCAATAGCTTGGAGCCTAAGTTTCCTATAACAAGTTGGTTTAGGAAATAATGTTTAGTGCAATCCTTATAGAATTAGGAGTTATCTAATACTATAGGAAATATGAGTTATCTAGCACTATATATATCACTGATGAGTTGTGTCAATGATAAGACAATACAATAGATTGAAGTGTTTAGTTTTGAGCTATTTTTCTAAACATAATAAAGAGATATATTCTTTATACAAGTCGTGTTGTGTTCAAGCTGAGTTTCTTGGTTAAACACAGACACGTTCTATTCTTTTAGATTTTGATCCATGTATTATGGCAGGGCAAGAAATCTTTTGTAAGGTTGGTTATAACAAAGGCACAACAAAATTTCTGAATTTGATATTATTCGGTCTTGAGGAATGCGTTGGGACATGAGTTGAGCAAAGCTTGATAAAAAATTTCTAAATTGGATGATTTTGTTCAAGTAGGCTTATAATCGAAACTATATCTTCGTTTCTGAATTATTTTAATAATAAAATCTATTATATTAAAATAATAACATGACTAGTTAATAGTAAATGTTTGGTCCAATTGTTTATTATTCATGTATGATTAAACACAAATATAATTACAGAAAAATATAAATATAAAAATTAAAATTTTCAAAAAAAAAAAAAACCGAATGGAGTTTGTTATTAAGAAAGAGGCAGAACAAAATAAAGTTCCTTAACCAGAAACTGCCTGATAGAACGAAAAAAAAGTGTACATCCATTACAACTAAAATAATCTCGGTTTGGAAGAACCAAATAAGTCTACACTAAACCGGAACAAACGAACACTAACTAATCCGGTTACTGGGTATTAGAATCCAGACCGTGGAAAGATTACTCTTTTATTTGAATATGAATGAGGGAAGGACGATCCAGACCATCAGTTTGTAAGTTGCATATGCTTCGGTTAGGAGATGAACCACTCGGTTTGGTCTCTATTCAGAATAGTCTGTCAGGTAGCTCCGAAGATGATAAAACCGCCACTGATTTGAACTGTAGTAAAAAATATGTAAAGTAAAATGACTAAACCAAACCAAACGAGAAAGTGAGAACTTGAATATTTTTATGTTTACCTTCTCTTGCTTATACTTCATGCGTATAGAGGTTAAGGTGCACCCTTTAGTGTTATGCTGAAGATCTTGCAAGGCGTGAACAGATGCTTTGAGGTCTGAGGATTTGAACGTTGTGTAATGCTCAAGAGTTGGATTCTAGATCAAGAAAAGAAAGTGAGATTCAAGATTCGTAGAACAGTGTCTTAACAAAAACAAAGAGAGGACAGACCCAAGGGTGGTTTGATTGGTTCAGTGTCCACTTAGCAAGAAAAACAGCTGAAGCAGCAATGACAGAAGGAATGTACTTCAAGAACTCATAGTCTATTAACGTCAGTTCCATGAGATAGTTCGCCAGAAACTCCATCTCGACACTTGGTTTGTGCACATCAGAATCATGAGCTGCTCGCAGAAACCTCCTGCAAAGAAAATGGAGACTTAGAATCACCAAAAGGACTAAAACATTTGAAGTGTTTTCACATTTACCTGAGGAATGTTTTTGAAGTGGGTGTGTAAATCTGAAAGCTAAAATGCTTCAATACTTGGCTCTCCATCTCCAAGACCTGATCCTTTGTGTAAGTGTTATCAGTGATGAAGCAGAACTCCTCAATGCGTGGCGCAAAGATCTCCTCGTATTTTCTTTAAAACATTTCAAGAAAACAACAAACTCTTTTTTAGATGTTGCCTTCCTGACCAGCATTTTTGATTTTGAGGCGGGAAGAGATTATAAACTTACGATGCAATGAACATACAAGTGACACCGAGTAGTTGAAGCTTCTGTCTTTCAATGTAGTTCCCATGGAGAAACCAATCTATGAGATACACTGTAAGGTAGAGTGTGTCCGGTACAAGTTTGTATTCTTCTGAGACCTAAAATATTTTGTAACAAGCAAGGTTCTAAAAATCGGTCTAGGCGGCAACTCGGTTTTATTCGAAACGATTTTCCTAAAATCCGATTTATACGATTCAAGTCAATTTAAATTATTCAGAATCAGTTAAAATTGATCAAAATTAGTTTAAATATGTTAATTTAAGCAATAATATTAGTATATATTCACAAATTTACTAATTTATTTTATTTTACATATCTAATTTTGATAATTTATCACAATAATTTTATATTTCTATTTAAAAACTAAAATATTTCATATAAATGTCATATATATAAAATAAATTAATAATTCGTTAACGCCTAAGCCTCGCCTAGGCCCCGAATAATCCGCCTAGTCGCTAGTCCTCTGTAAAGCGCCTAGTTACCGCCTAGCGATTTCTTGAACATTGGTAACAAGACTTTAAATCTTAGAAACAAATATAGAAAAAAAAAGGATCTAAAAAGACTAACCTCTATAAGCCAATCAACTAGTATTCCTCTCATTGTTTGAGTCACATCTCTTTGTGTCCTTTCCATATAATCAGGACATGGTCTGCGCTGAAGCTGCTAGAGGTAGACAAAGTCTTTAGGAATCAGATATGGTCCTCAAATGCAACATTGTAAGATATTTCATTACCTCGGTAACACGCAGGTTGTGGTAGATTTCAGGTGCATAAAGGCTACAGAGTAGAGGATCTTTGTGATCTGAATCGATGTCAATGACTTTCAGAATACTTGCCACAGCAGAAGATGCCACCTTCTCTATCTGCTTGATGATCTAAATGGACAGTAACAAGAGTTGTTAACAGGAACATACTATTGCCATACTGGTTTAAATAACCTGAACCTTGGATGAATTCTCATTTGTGATATCCTTAAGAACAGCTCGCTTCTTAGGTGCATTGGCTTTGTTGTCATCCAAGGCTGCTCTCTTTGTGTTTGCTCTAACGACATGTCCTAGACTCTGTGTTGTACCATCCACTTCTGAAGATGTTATCAGCTTAGAGTAAGCACGAGTGAGAGGGCGTGCATGGAGCGGTATGGTGTTGCCAGAAACAACATTCTCCTTCCTCATGATTGAAACTCTTTGAGATGATTCAGTTTCCAACCCTTCTCAGTACCACATCATCATGACTGGATCTGTGGAAGTTAAAGTCAAAGATCAATGGTATGAGAGGATGGTAAAAATAAAGCTTACAACTTAAAACAGAAGATAGAGATCAATGCCAACTAAAACACAGAGAAACTAGTACCTATGCAGATGAAAAGAAATTTATATGCAGCTTGATCATAGAGGTCTCTCTATATAGAGATTTAAACACGGAGAGGCTTTGCTTTTAGAAAGAACCAATGTTTTATTTATGTACTTCCAATAAAACTCGTTGATTAATTTGATGATTCCATGAAATAAGGGAGAAAAAAAAATCTAACCATATATAGTTTCTTTCATGGTAAAATAAATATTCCTTAAGTTTTTATTATTCAACCTGGATTGATTGAGTATACAAATTAAGAAAATATTAAATTTTATTTTTTTTCTTAACAAAATATATTAATATTAAGTTATTCATCATTATTAAAACAAATTAGATATACAAGTAATTATAAAATATTAAAATTAATTAATTCTACACTAGAAATTGAAAACTTCATCTAAATTAGAAACAAAAAAAAACTTCTACAACCTTAGTTAATAAAAAAAAGAGAGAATATACAGTTTAATTTATAAAATTGCATTTAGAAACTGCTTAGTCCTAAAAAATAAGTTAATATGATTATTCTTGCAAAAAAAAATTATCTAACTATTAGACACAATGATAGTTCACTATTCAAACCATAAGGGTAATTGTCACACAGACCTTTCCTTCTTTGCAAGTAATGCTCCAGGGAAATTGGATCTCCAAACCAGAGAAGTTACATTTAAGTTCCAAAGTTTATAACTTTTCCAAATTCAGTCAGATTCAAAGTTAAAAATTACAATTTATTTTGATATTTTAAATTTTATGTTATTTTATTTTATTTTTTGAAAATAAATTCCAAGAAACAAATAGATCTCTGATTTAGAGCTGCAAGATCTCCAAAAATAAATATTCAAATGAAAACAAACAATGGAAATGTTTATCAAGAACTATATCTAAGTGAAGCAAAAGGCTTTAAAACCTAGAGATTTTTTTTTCAAGAAAACCTCATTAGAACATCAAACAATGCAGATGCGACATCACATTAATTCAGAAGAGTCTTAAACCAAGAAGAGTGCAAAAGGAACTTACTACGCTCCAGAAAATTCTTCAGAGAAAACTTTTAGATAAGCTTTTGGAAGAGGAAAAATAAAGGAGCTTGGAGCAGATGGAGAGAGTAAATGTATAGTCAATTCGCTTCTGTGCAAAGGGACTGTCTGTGGAAGAGAGCGGGATAGAGAAAGAGTTTAAAGATAATAATACTATTTCTTTTCTTCTTTTTTTTATATAATTAAATATTCATTTGTGATAAAAACTTTGTTTTATAAAGTATTGATGTTTGTTTATGTACTTCCAGCGAAGCTCGTTTGACTAGTTTGACTCCACGGTATAAGGGAGACACAACAGATCTAAACATCATATTATTTTTAATGAAATTTTGATCAAGTGATTAGTGGTTAAATTTTTAATTCACTATGTGATTGATTGAACATATAATTTCTTTTACATTCTGGTAACTAATCATCTATCTTTTCATTTTAATCACCTTTGAAATCTTACAATTTTTAGGTTCTCTGTCATTTTCATCTCTCCACTAAATTTGTAATTAATGAGGATTTATAATGCTGATATTTTTTGGAATGTTTTCTTATTATTTTTGTTGGTAATTTTCTTTTCCTAAAAACAGCTAAAGTAGAATATGTTTGACAAAATAAAGAAGAAGCAAAAGATGGATAGTGGAAGTAGGAGCTTACGTTTTCCAATGAATGCGCTGTTACTCATTTTTAAACTAATGTGTCACTGTTAGACAGCGTGTCTGTTCATCCAAAGGTAGATAAAAGTAGGTCTAGGATATATTATCCGAGATCCGGATCTAATCCGAGATTTGCTCTAGATTCATTTCGAAAATAGAATATCTGAGATGCCGATATCCAAATCAAGATAGTAAAATTTCAAATCTGTTCGAACCGGATCCAGACATCTTAATTTTTAGGTCTAGATATCCGGATCTGAATCCGTGTTTTTTAAATATATTTAAAAAATTGTTATTCATAATTATATTTAATATATTAATATATATAATATTTTTATTATTTATATTTTAATTTTAATAATATTATTTTTACACTTATTAATAATTTTTTTATAAATATTTAATTTATATATTATTTTAAAATAGTTAATATTCTTTTTTTTAATTATTTTTACGGATCCAAATCCTAATCCGGATACGTGCGGATATCATAATGTTTAGACGGACACTCGATATCCGGATATCCAGAAGGCACGAATCTGAATCCAAATACTAAAATCACGGATCCGACGAATACGAATTCAGATCCAGATATTCTGAATTTTCCAGTTATCCGAATCCGTCTTGCCACAACATAAAAATGACTATAGTAAACATAATTTTGTTTAAAGGTAAAAAGACAAGCGAATAAAATAGTGTAGTTGGAGACTTGGAGTGTTTATTCTTTTAATAATAATTAGTTTTTGACCCGTGCGTCCGCGCAAGTGTTATTTTTATGAATGTCTAATATTTTAAGCAATTTGTTTGATATAATTGTATATATGACTTGAACTTAATATTCGGTATTTGTTATCGATCTGGGATCCCATCTGCTTCGGAAAACAGATATTCATGGATTCTGATAGTGGTATTACGGATGCTACTAATCCAAGTACAAATTCGGATAGTAAAATTTTAGGTCTATATATCGAGATCCAGATATTAAATATTTAAAATTTAATTATAGTTATCTATGTATATTATATATACTTTTATATAAAATAACTAAAATTTTAATTTTATTAAATTTTAATAATTTTTAAGTTTTTTTCTAAATAGTTATTTTAAATAGACTAAATTGATGGTTAATAGTTAGTTTTTTATTTATTTTTAAATTAAAAAAGGTCTGGATATCCGTGTGTATTTGGATTTTAGTCCAAATATTCATAACCTCAAATATCTGGATCCGGATAACAATTTTACGAATCGGACGAATACATATCTGAATCCGTATTTCCTAAAATACCCCAGATATTTGATCTGTCCTAACCCTAAATGTGTATATGTATTATATGGTGATTAAAAATTTTAAATTATAGAAGTTATTTTTATTAGATATATATCGTACAGATGATAATACATTGTATTTGTTTGTATATATAACCATTTATAATAAATATTAGTATGTATTTTAGTCATTAAATTGTTATTGAAAGTTACATGATTTTGTTATTGTAAATGAATAAGTTTATATTATAATAAAAATTATTAACATTATTATCTTTTTATAGTTCAAATATAGTTGGTAGCTTATATGAATATGAATAAAAAATAAAACTAATTTAATGCTATATATATGTATAATTTTGTTTTTATTATAAAAATTTGGAAAACACATATACGTTTTTTATGAAGTTTTCAATTCCAATAACAAATATTGCTAATGAGCTTAGCCTAAATTTATTTTTTTCTGGTGAGGAATCAATGTTTAGATGTTTGGATGCATAGAGAATATATTAGTAGTATTCTTTGTAAATATTAGGTAAAAGCAAGAGTTCTTTTTTATTTGTACTTCTTTTTAATAGATTTGATGTTTTAATGTTGGGAGTTTTTACAATAAGCAATGGTTCATATGATATTAATTTACTATCACTAATTTAATTAACTAAACCGTTTTACACATTTTGTAGAAAGGGTTCAAAATTTGAAAATTTGAAGAAAGATTCAACTAGTTATTTTGAATAGAAAAGTTTTGAAATATAAAAAAATAAGCCGAAACTAGTGATATAAAAAACAAAGACCAAAGACTTTTACCCCCAATCAGTCTTTTATAAACTTATTTGTTTACGTTCTTTTGTTATTCCTTGAAGCTCAAACTTGTTCGTACACCACCATGCACATGCTATAGTGATTATAGAATCTGTTTAATCCTTTTATTTCGGTTTTGCTTCCTTTTAAAGCGCACTTCGAGTTTGTCGTGGTCTATGTATTGGGACCCCCTCTATGTATTTTGGTTCAAAAATATGTGAGCAACCTTTTTATTTCTCAAGTAAAACATAACTTCCAGCAAACTTTGTCAACGGTTCTTTGGCAAATCTTCATGATGAAGTTTACCCAAGAATTTACAGGCAAACACCTTATTTAGACATCAGAAATATCGTATAGTAACAGTTCCACATAATTTTTTATTCTCGTCCTAAATTATACATATTTTAACTATATAAACGTAACTGAACATATTTTAAATATATGAACATATTTATTTCAATTTTCAAAGATCGAAATCCGAAACCACATAGACGAATGTTTAACTTGGCTTAAAATTTGAACCGATATCAAACTAATTAAATTCATATCAAACTAGTTGATCTCAAAATGAAATTAAAATCTAACCCAACCTAATTTCAAATATAACATGACCCAACATCCTACTAAAAGAATTGGATCGATTACTATTTGAATACCACGTTGATTCGGGTTTTAGTTTCAGTTTAATATCAATTGGGTTGATCGGTTTAGATTCTAAACAAGTAAAATCAAACTAAAATTTTGTCTGTATAGTTTTAGGTTGTGAGTTTTTAAAATAGAGATAAATAAGTTTATATACTTAAAATGTGTATAATTAAGATGAAAAATAAAAGATTGTGTAAAAATATTACTACAATATACTTTTAGTGTGGAAATAGATCGCTTATCCAAAATTTACATGATGAAGTTCTTACGTGCTTATTATGGGAGATATTTTTCCACGATAAGACGTTAAGAAAGACAAAAAAAATAGTTGAAATAACAACAGTTTAAAATTTATAATAGATCATATTGTTATGACTGTAAAACCAAAAAAGGCAATTATAGTATTATTTTAATATTTAGATCCGCTGAAGTCACTCAGGAACAACAAAATATATTAAAAACTATAAAGTACACAATAAGGAGGAGGAATCTGCATTTTCAGAGTTCCACTACCTAAGACAAACACTGCCTAGGGATGGACTCTATTTTTCTTTCTTATTTTAATAGCAAACGCTTTCAGTTAAGAAAATATCATGTGATTCAAAAATGAAAATATAATGTGTTTTTTTTTTGGCTAAAAAAAGAAAGAAAAGCCTACTTATTTTTCTACCCAAGAGATTGCAAATCATGCATGTTAACTTGGCATTTCATCTAGAAAAGATAGTATTCTAGACAAAGATAGAACCCAACAAACAAACGCTTCTGTTGATTTTTGTTTATTCGGTTCTTGC
Organism: Moricandia moricandioides; assembly: GCA_905132885.1. NCBI lineage: Eukaryota > Viridiplantae > Streptophyta > Magnoliopsida > Brassicales > Brassicaceae > Moricandia > Moricandia moricandioides. Next base: position 117,175 of record CAJHQQ010000668.1, read on the forward strand.
CGCAAGATTAAAAAGTAAAAAGTTGATCCAACAGTTCTGTAGAGAACTTGTAGGAAAAATTATTTATGATGGTCACGTGAAAGTTTTGGACCAGATAATTTTAGACAAGATAGTTATGGATAAGCAGGGGTGGACAAGAGAAATGTGCATAACTTTTTTATAAGGAAGCTCAAGTATGCAATGGATTGTTTGTATTTCAATTTTTTATACAATCAAGTGAAAGTTTAAGTATCCAATGAAACTTATTCAATCAAGTGAAATGTCAAGTATAAGACTATATAGAATATTAATACAAAGGAATCTGAAAATTTTCATATTGTTTAAAGCTCATGAATGAGTGGTTCTTGGACAATGGCTTGTGCATGAATATATCGTGGACATATTTATCGTAGATGGTGTGTCGTAGACCGTGTCTTATGAATAGGTATATGAGTATCTCATGAATGAGTGTATTGTTGACAGTGTCTTATGAATTAGTTATTGTGTATGTATATGCAGTGAATAATGTATAAGGTGATTGAAAATCAAAAAGAGATGCATTGTCCATAGTGTTATAGAAAAAGAAGAAAGTTGAAACTAACTTTTGATATTATTTTTGCAGAAACCGTTGCAGCTTATTTCAATGATAGATTCTATATGTTTAAATAGAAACCATTGCAACTTCTTTATTAAATCTTTAACTTTCTTACTGACTTCTCCTCTGTTTTCTAATTTACTAATTTAAGCTGAACAAGAAGATACTCTCTTCCATTTGCTTCTTTCTTCTTCACAAAGAATGACTCTTACTACTCCAAAAGAATTAAATCTTTGTTTTAAAAACACCAATAAAACACAAAAATCCAAGGAAAAAATAAATAAATTGAATGATGAAAATCGAAAATAATTAAGAGAAAAAAAGATAGAGAAGAATGGATCTTTGATGCAGATCTAGAGAAGAAGAAGAAAATAATAAAGTAAAATAAAAAAATATAAATTGAATGAGAAAATAAGTATATAAAAATATTAATATACACGTACATTAATTGGATATGGACTTTCTTGAACAAGAAAATTAGTTATTAAGTGATATGTGCACATGATATGAAATATTATAATTATGTAGAATATCACTTTTTAGAATTGAACACATGTTTTGCTTGGTTTCGTTTTGGTCAGAGTAGTGTTGTCAAGTTAAGGGATATTAAGATCATCAAACAACAAAAATGTGTGTGGCAAGTCAAAATTGACCTCTAATGTAATTAGAAAGTGATGAAACGTTTAAGGGTATAGTTTTCTGTAGGAGATGTAACAGCTGATGAGCATATTAATACATCAGAAGATACCATCACAAGATCAAAAATATATTAACCTTTTAATTTAAATTTTAGTATTTATTGTTTAGGGTTTAGTGCTAAATGAGTGGAGTAGAGTTTCGAAATGTTTTATTAATATTTTAAAAAATTAATGCAGTCTATTTTAATAATAAATTTAGGGTATTTTTAAAAATAATCATTCATAAATGGTAAATTTGAAAAGTCATATCAAACTTGTGGTAGAATTAAAATTTATCTTTCTATGTTTGATAATTTTTTTGAATATGGAAATCACACATATATCAATATTAAAATAACTACATTCAAATACGATATTAAATCAATATAATAATAGAAATATAAAATATTTTTCAAATTTTGAAATATGTTTTATCTATTTTATATTTCATACAATTTTTATCACTAAACAAGATTTGAAAAATTCTAATTAAAAAAAATAAAAACTTTTAATCATAAAACCATTTTTATTTTGATATCTAAAAATCTTAAAAATTCTCTTTAATTAATTTTTTTGATGATTATAAAATTATGTATCATTTAAAAAAATAAAATAAATTAATTTACTGTATCTTAACCAAAAGAAATAAATGAAAATCTCTCTAAGGTTATAATTATATATATATATATATAATATCTTTTCCTAAATATAATTTTAAATAAATCAAAATGTTTATTTTATCTTAATTCTATGTTTGACTAAATTAAGATATGTATTAAATATTACTATGCAAATAGTAAAATCTAGAATATTAGCAGAATTTTACTTTCAAATGTAACTGTAATTTAAAAAATTTATTGCTGCATATTGTGTAAGAAACACTAGTTAATGTTAAGAAAAGAGAAGAAAAAAATACCAGTAGAAAATATTAGGGTTGCCACAAGAGCAGCCACCACTATAAAAGCATTGATGTACTCTTTTTTTCTGCCATGGCCCAATGGCACTGTGGTCTTAATGTGTAGTCTAACATCTAGACTATCAATGTCAACCTATGTAATCCAACCAAAGGGTAAACATCGATATGTATCTTTTAAAAATAGTAATGTTATGAACTTAGACATATACCTCCCGAAAGATGTAGTGGGGGTTGTAAATTCAGCTTGGCGATATCCAGGGAAGTCAAGCCTCTATTGTTCTGTATGAACAGTTTTTTGTGTCCTTAATGAACATGGTTTTTTTTTCCTTCGTCCTAGGTTCTGGATTAGTGTTGATCTTTGATTCTTCTTGTAATTGGTTAACTAATAGGACAATAATGTACTGACTCTATCAGAATATTAATCCGAGATTGAAGTTGTGATCAATATAAGTCGGTAAAAATCAAAGCAAACATGTACTTTTGATCTTCAACGTTTGAAGACAATGCTCTTCACTAGTCAAATATTACTCCATGTAGCAGCAAAATGAAGAACATAATCTCCGCGATTGTTCTTGAGACATTCTAGTGGCTTCTCAACTTCTACAACCATCCTTTTTCACCATCATTCAGTGCACTAAACATCTATGGATTCATCAAAATATATTCACCAGGGAGGTAGAGTCTTAGATTGATAAAGAACTTTACCACACGGCCGACTTAAAGGGAAACTTGTGAACAGAGTGAGCGAATTTTAACTCAATAATGCAAAGAAAGGTGAAAATTTTCATATCGTTTATAAAGCTCATGAATGAGTGGTTCTTGGACAATGGCTTGTGCATGAATGTACGTGGACATATTTATCGTAGATGGTGTGTCGTGGACAGTGTCTTGTGAATAGGTATATGAGTATCTCATGAATGGGTGTATTGTTGACAGTGTCTTATGAATGAGTTATTGTGTATGTATATCCAATGAATAGTGTATAAGGTGATTGGAAATCAAAAAGAGATGCATTGTCCGTAGTGTTATAGAAAATGAAGAAAGTTGAAACTAACTTTTGATATTGATTTTGTAGAAATCTTTGCAGCTTATTTCAATAATAGATTCTATATGTTTAAATAGAAACCGTTGCAGTTTATTTCAATGATAGATTCTATATGTTTAAATATAAACCATTGCAACTTTTTTATTAAATATTTAACTTTCTTATTGGCTTCTCCTCTGTTTTCTAATTTACTAATTTAAGCGGAACAAGTAGATACTCTCTTCCATTTGCTTCTTTCTTCTTCACAAAGAATGACTCTTACTACTCCAAAAGAATTGACTTCAACATCTCCTAGCTAAAAAGCTTATCTTATAGTTTCACAAAAAATCTTGGTTTTTAAAACACCAATAAAACGCAAATTTTTTCACAAAAAAAAAACTATAAATCTCTGTTGAGAGATTCAAGGTCTCAGATCTAAGAGCGAGGAGAAGAAGTTCCTGAGGGAGCTATGGAAATGACATGATTCACTATGAGCGCCTCCACGAGTAGATGAACTATACTCCTTTCTCTTTTTGTCCTTCTAACATTGATTTCATTGAAAAACACAGAAAGTAAAAAGGAAAAAATGAATTGAATGATGAAAATCTAAAATAATTAAGAGAAAAAAGATAGAGAAGAATGGATCTTTGATGCAGATCTAGAGAAGAAGAAGATTATAATAAAGTAAAAGAAAAAAATATAAATTGAATGAGAAAATAAATATATAAAAATGTTAATATACACGTACATTAATTGGATATGGACTTTCTTGAACAAGAAAATTAGATATTAAGTGATATTAAATATATGTGCACATGATATGAAATATTATAATTATGTAGAATATCACTTTTTAGAATTGAACACATGTTTTGCTTGGTTTCGTTTTGGTCACGAGTAGTGTTGCCAAGTTAAGGGGTATTAAGATCATCAAACAACAAAAATGTGTGTGGCAAGTCAAAAATGACCTCTAATGTAATTAGAAAGTGATGAAACGTTTATGGGTATAGTTTTCTCTAGGAGATGTAACAGCTGATGAGAATATTAATACATCAGAATATACTATCACAAAAATGAGTGGGGTTGAGTTTCGAATTTTTTTATAAATATTTAAAATAATTAATGCAGTCTATTTTAATTATAAATTTATGATATTTTTCAAAATAATCATTCATTAATGATAAATTTGAAAAGTGATATCAAACTTGTGGTAGAATTGAAATTTATCCTTCTATGTTTGATAATTTTTTTAGAATATGGAAATCACACATATATCAATATTAAAATAAATATATTCAAATACGATATTAAATAAATATAATAATAGAAATATAAAATATTTTTAAAATTTTGAAATATTTTTTATCTATTTCATAATCATACAATTTTTATCACTAAAAAATATTTTAAAAATTCTAATTAAAAAAAAAAAAAACTTTTAATCATAAAACCATTTTTTATTTTGATATCTAAAAATCTTAAAAATTCTCTTTAATTAATTTTCTTTGATGATTATAAAATTATGTATCATTTAAAAAAAATAATTTACTGTATCTTAACCAAAAGAAATAAATGAAAAGCTCTCTAAGATTATAATTATATATATATAATATCTTTTCCTAAATATAATTTAAAATAAATCAAAATGTTTATTTTATCTTAATTTTATGTTTGACTAAATTAAGATATGTATTAAATATTACTATGAAAATAGTAAAATCTAGAATATTAGCAGAATTTTATTTTCAAATGTAACTAAATTTAAAAAATGTAGGGAAAATTCCAGAAAAATAACTCAACTAAATTTCATTAAGCCTTTTAATACCTAAATTTTTTCATTACTCAGTTTAATACCTCAACTAATTATTTTGCTCATTTTATTGTACAAGCTTTTAAACTATGCCCATTTTACTACCTAAAATTTATTTATTTTAGTTAAAATAATAATAAATTTCAAATTAAATTAAAAAAATCACTTAAATTTACAAAAACACTCTAAAAAATTCTAATTTTATTGTTTGTTTGAAAAATAAAAGTAACTAAATTTTGTCTAATATTAAATTTCTTACTAAAATTTTAAATTTTAAAATATCGAATTTAGTTTGTTTTCTGAAATAGAAAACAAATTCATTTTTTACATTAAAATTAATGTTTTTAAAAAATTAAAAAATCCTGATAATTTATATACCTTATTTCCTAAAGATTAAAAATAAAATTAGAAATTTTACATATTTTCTCTTAGATTTTTGAATTTTTTTTAAATTTTATTTGAAACTTAGTAGTATTTTTAATTATAATAAATAAATTTTGGGTATTAAAATAGGCAGACTTTTGAAAGTTGATATATTAAAATGAACAAAATAATTAGTTAAAATATTAAACTGGGTAATGAAAAAATTTAGGTATTAAAAAGATTAATGAAATTTAGTTGGGGTATTTTTATGGAATTTTCCAAAAAAATTATTGCTGCATATTATGTAAGAAACACTAGTTAATGTTAAGAAAAGAGAAGAAAAAATATTAGGGTTGCCACAAGAGCAGCCACCACTATAAAGGGCATTGATTTACTCTTTTTTTTCTGCCATGGCCCAATGGCACTGTGGTCTTAATGTATAGTCTAACATCTAGACTATCAATGTCAACCTATGTAATCCAACCAAAGGGTAAACATCGATATGTATCTTTTAAAAACAGTAATGTTATGAACTTAGACATATACCTCCCGAAAGATGTAGTGGGGTTGTAAATTCAGCTTGGCGATATCGAGGGAAGTCAGGCCTCTATTGTTCTGTATGAACATTTTTTTTGTCCTTAATGAACATGGTTTATTGTCCTTCGTTCTAGGTTCTGGATTAGTGTTGATCTTTGATTCTTCTTGTAATTGGTTAACATATAGTACAATAATGTACTGACTCTATCAGAATATTAATCCGAGATTGAAGTTGTGATCAATATAAATGGGTAAAAATCAAAGCAAACATGTACTTTTGATCTTCAACGTTTGAAGCTCTTCACTAGTCAAATATTACTCCATGTAGCAGCAAAATGAAGAACATAATCTCCGCGATTGTTCTTGAGACATGCTAGTGGCTTCTCAACTTCTACAACCATCCTTTTTCACCATCATTCAGTGCACTAAACATCTATGGATTCATCAAAATATATTCACCAGGGAGGTAGAGTCTGAGATTGATAAAGAACTCTGCCACACGGCCGACTTAAAGGGAAACTTGTGAACAGAGTGAGCGTATTTTAACTCAATAATGCAAAGAAGTAGACCAGTCCAAGAAACATTCAATTCTTTTGGTTTTTCATTCATTTTTCCTAATTGACATCATTTTCCATAAATTGGGTACACAAAAAATGTTTTGAATATCTTTTGAAAGAGATTTTCAGTGTAAGATTAGAACATGTAAAACCCACCCTTTAGTCCATTTGAAGATGAGACAAAAGCTTAGCTTGTCTCATAAAAAAAAATGCAGAACCGAACCATCTAGCCAAAGATTATTCTTTAATGTCTTAAACAGACAGTAAAAACAACATTAAAGCATGACATCAATATTATTTATCCATGTCTAGATGTTCAGTGATGAAGAAAAGATAGAGTAGAAGAAGTAGATAGCTACAAAGAAAGCACAAGTTACATAGAGAATGAGAATACGAGACATAGAGAGAAACTGTAATCTCATTGCAAGAACTTGTCAATGCTAGATGTGAGTGTAGATTTAGGCACTGCACCTATGATTGCATCTTTCTTCTCGCCATTGACAAAGATCATGATCGTTGGGATGCTTCTAACATTGTACTTGCTTGGAGTTGCAGGAGAGTCGTCCGTGTTCAACTTGTAGAACTTGACCTTCCCGGTGTAGTCTCGTGCTAGCTCGTTCACGAGTGGGTCAATCATTTTGCAAGGTCCACACCATGGTGCCCAAAAGTCAACCAATACAGGCCCCTCCGCCTTGAGAACTAGAGACTCCCACGTTGTATCGTTGACTATTGAAACTACTTTCATCATCAATAAACAAAATCCGTTAGAACCATTAAACCAATGTTTTCATAACCGAATCTAATCCGGTTCGGAGATTTAATGACTAAAATATATACATCAACACCAAATGAGTTCATAAAACACTGCCAAAATGTATCATCAGTGAACACGAATCCAAGAACCAAAAACCAAACAAGAAGGGAGGACATACTATCTGTAGTGGTTTCCTGAGCCTCACAGACGATGCCTCTTCGTGGTCGAAGAACCTTCGAGGTGAACAAAGACGGAGACTGAGAAAGACGGATTCTCAGTCCTGATGAGTCAGGCGATACAGAGAACATACGCCGAGCAGAGAGTGAAGAGGATGGTGAGGATGAGATTCTTGACTCTGAACGGAGGGAGAGGGGAGGACGAGAGGTACAGGTGAAAGCAGCCATGGCTAAGAGAGAGAGAGATGGAGAGAAGCGAGAGAGATCCTCCTGATCCTATGTGCGAAATAATATCCAGCAGATAACGAAACTGTGGAAGAGAAAGTGTGGTAGTAGAGAGACTATAACATTTTTAGTTTATTTTATTTTTTTAAACAAATAAATGTTTTCTCCAACTAAAAACAATTTACACGTCGGAAAAGAAAACTAAGTGTAGGCAAATAAAAATGATTCGTTGAGATTGAGCTGTAGATGGATTAACAATATGTAAGCCCAGAAAGCTGTGGAAACATAAGCCCATGTTCATAAGAGGACTCTCTGGAGTTGTTTTGTAAGCAGCTTTTTTTTCTTTATCTAACTTAATGAGACGAGACTCTTGTAACAAAACTGACGACTTTGTTTGTTTTTTTTTTTTTTTTTTTTTTGCTAACCGTGGGTGGTCCCAGGCGGTAAGCCCAGACTAATCCCCACGAGGTCTTCCATCCGGGCACGCACGGTTATAGGCGGGAAGGTGGCCAAGGCGACTCGAACCCAGGGCGGACACTCCAGCTGGAGTTCCATTACCACTAGACCAATAGCTCTTGGTTGACTTTGTGTTGTTGATATAGAAAAAAAATAAAAATTAACTTAGGGTAAATGCTCTTGTATTCCGATTCTCCGAATGTTAAGTACATGGCTTAAGCTGAAAGGTAGTAAAACTATTTTTTACCCTTTTAGATTTCTTCTAGGTATATTGTAAAACATGTCAGTTTTTGGATACCGAAACCATCTTTAGCAACTAAATATAATTTGTTATAAGTTTGTCATTGAATTGTCGAAGATTTTTTATACACTTCATCATCTAAACTAAAGCTTTCATTTCTGTATGTTGAGGTGGATGAGAATCTCTAATATTTCTTGGTCCCATTAAACTATCAAAACCTTCCAAAGTTCTGTACCAACTTCTGAAAGTAAATATTTATCTTTTGAAGAAGCATTTGCGAAGCACTTTTGGCCAATCCTTAGTGGGGTACCCTGAATTTCCTCATTTCTAGGAGGTCATACTCGACTTCCTAGCTATGATCCCTTTTTCCAGTTGTGCTTCCTTCCAAAGTATTGTCTTTGTTTCCGCCAACTAGAGCGTATCTCTAAGACCCTTTTCAAAAAAAAAAAAAAACTTTCTCGTTTCGTTTCGTTCCTTCCAAATACGCCAAAAAATCCATGCAAGCTAGTGATCCTCAATATATGGTCCAGTTCTTCAAAACAAATAATCCATTTTGCAAAAGTTAACTGCATAGGAAAACTTCTTGGATTGGTGGGAATCCTAGATAGAACTCATACATGTATAGCTAGTGGACATTTATACATAGCATGATTAATCGTCTTCTCCTCGGTTCCACACCATGTATATTGAGTATCACACTTTATGCCCCATTGGCTTAGGTTCTTCCGTATCGGTAGACATCCTGAAATGATTTTCCATATGAAGTGCTTTAAATTTGGGGACATTAAATCTTCCAGGAATAAACCTTTAAGCTCCTTATATTTGCGCCGAATACTAGTGCATGTCGTTCTAAGTTTGGGTATGTGTTTCAATGTCATATAGTGATTTAACCATGTACCTCCCTCACTATAAAAACTCATCCATCTTTACCTTAGACTGAACCCGACTTGAAGGAATACTCTCAATAAGTTGTGCATCCTCCGATTTCACAAGTGATCTAATAAGGTGTGAGTTCCACGTACGTGATGTAGAGTCTACGATCTGGTCCATCGTAAGTGTAGGATCCGTTATATGTGAGGTTATGTTTGTTGGTCTCGGGCGGTTGCATTGGACCCATGAAACATTCCATACTGATATGGAAGATCCAATTCCCACCTTTTTGATTAGTAATTTGTGAACCAAAGATCTAGCTGAAATAATACTACGTAAACCATATAATTATTAAATAATCTAATGGGTTCCAAAGTTGGCATGTCATGAAAATACCGACTTTTGAAAATCCAAAGTTTATTTAGAGCTTAATGAAAGAGAAAATTAATATATTATAGCTTTATTCTTCTTTTTATCTTTTTTTTTGGGAACACAACTCATAGTAACTTATTTTTTTCGGGACTAAACCGTTTCTAAATGCAATTTTATAACTAGACTGTATATTCTCTCTTTTTCATTACTTTAGGTTGTAGAAGTTTTTTTTGTTTCCAGTTGAGATGAAGTTTTCTTTTTCGTCTAATATATTATAGCTTTATTCATAAGAAACAAAAAAGGAACATGAAGAAGAATTTGGATGGTCAACTGATTTTCCTATACAATTTGTAGCTTTTAATGGTTTTTTCTGTTAAACTAAGTTTTGATCCATTTAGTTGAGTAATTTGTAATTAAGAAATTGAAGATTATGGTATCCTTCTTTAGTAATGTTACCCATATTGATTAACTAGCTCGTCAATTCCCTCATTAAAAACCTTATAAGGAAACTCCTTTTAGGAAAAACCTTGTAAGGGAAACAGATTAGGTTCCTCAAAGTCTAGGGAGTAGTTAGTGGGTCTTTGTGTCTTATATCATTTTGATGGACACAAAGACCCTAGATCACGATCCTCTTAAGATGCAAGGTAGATCATCACTTCTCTTGCATATTACCAATATTTCTTGTACTCTTCTTTAGAACCGATCTTGGTCTCTCCCCCTTTCACCTAACTTCTTGTTAGGTTGAAGTGTTAGGACATACCAGATCTTCCTTCATTGAGTACCAAACACTTGCTGAGTCTTGGTTGCTTCTTCCTCATGAGTCTCCACCTTCCTGGAACTATATGAAGACGCCTCAGCCTCTCTCTAATTACCTCAACACTAGAATCCGCCTTGGAGATTGCTTCTTCATTCTTCACCTTACTTCCATAACCGGTTGACTCCTCTTCTTGAATAACCACCAAGTACTCTGTGATCATAGAAGCTTCTCAACAAGTGTTCGCCCGAGAGAGAAATAGATAGATAGATAGAGAGATAGAGAGAGAGAGAGAGAGAGAGAGAGAGAGAGAGAGAGAGAGAGAGAGAGAGAGAGAGAGAGAGAGAGAGAGTGATCGCCCGTGGTCGATGAGAGAGAGAGAGAGAGAGAGAGAGAGAGAGAGAGAGAGAGAGAGAGAGAGAGAGAGAGAGAGAGAGAGAGAGAGTGATCGCCCGTGAGCGACGAGATAGTGAGAGTGATCGCCCGTGGTCGACGAGAGAGGGAGCCAAGGTCTGGTCGCCATGAGTAACGAGAATTTGAGCTGGTCTTGTTTCCCGTTTGTGACGAGGCGCTGAGATGAACATGAACATATGGTGTTCGGACACGGTTTTTTTCTCGTTTTCTTTTACTTGGAAAAGAGAAATCATTCCCGCGATAATTTTAGAACATTGATTCCGTCTTAAACAATTTTCACCCCAACACTGATGATAGATATGGTAATCTTATTTTTGTACATGTCCATTAAGTATAGGCCGGTCACTAAGCTAAAATAAGTGGGTTGGATAAACTACACAATGAATATTTTTTTTAAGGTTTATGGGTGTTGGACTCAATTTTAATACAAATGTTAAAATTGTCGTTTGTTTGAATGAGAAATGTTTGTACTAAAATTGTTGTTATGATAGTAAATAATTAATGGACTATGTGGAGACGTCTAACAAAGTTGATAACCTTAGACAATTATAGACCAAGCGTGCACACCAAGTTGAGTCGATGTGAATTCGCGGTCTTGAGTTCGGTTTAGATAACGGTTCAGGTATATGGATCATGGTCCAACAACCTATATTTTTATATCAAAGTTTTATTTTATGGGAAGTTCATCAATGGATGTTCACAATGGATTTCTTCATGGAAATCTTGAAGAAGAAGTGTATATCCAATTTCCTCCAGGTTTTCGCACAAATGACAAGACGAAAGTATGCCGGTTGAGAAAATCATTGTATGGGTTGAAAAACTTCTAGATGCTGGTTTTCTAAACTTGGGACTGCTTTGACAGACTACAGGTTTGAGCAGAATCGGTCCGGCTAGTCTCTCTTTGTATACACTGCTGCTAGAATTTGGTTACATGTCCTTGTTTAAGTTGACGATCTGATTATAGCAGGAAAATAATGTAGCTGTTATCGCTGAGTTTAAACAGTACTTAAGCAATAAATTTCACATGAAATATTTGGGAGTTTTGAGGTATTTTCTGGGTATCGCATTCGCTCGCAGTCCTATGGGTATTTACTTACGTCAACAGAAATACACTGTCAAAATCATTGCTGAAACTGGTCTTCTTGGAGTCAAGCCAGTCTCGTTCCCTCTTGAGCAAAACCATAAGCTGGCACTCGCTAAAGACAACAGCATCTCGGATCCATCCCGGTATCGCCGACTGATAGGCCGACTCATCTACCTCGGGTGACGAGATCTGAGCTCTCATATGTCATCCACATTTTATCGCAGTTTATGAATGCCCCGCAGGAGGAACAATGGGACGCCACACTGAGTGTTGTGTGCTACCTTAAGAATAGTCCGGGTCAAGGCATTCTTTTTCGCGCCGATATATAAGCTGACGGCGTGGTGTGATTCAGATTGGCATCGTGTCCGCTTACTCGTCGCTTGCTCACTGGATGGTTTATTCAAATCGGCGGTTCTCCGGTCTCTTGGAAGACACGAAAACATGATGTGGTCTCTCGATCCTCGGCTGAGGCCGAATGTAGAGCTATGGCAGACACAGTTAGTGAGCTTCTTTGATTCCGACAACTACTACCAGAGATGGGGATCAAATGGCTCGATCCCATTGTTCTGCACTTGGACAGCTTATCCGCTATCAACCTTGCCAAAACCCAGTCTATCACGCTCGCACCAAACATGTGGGTAATAATTGTCACTTCATCTGCGACGAAATCATACAAGGTACGATTTGCAACTAAGCATGTCTCGACGAAGTCTCAGTTTGTAATATTATGACAAACGCTCTCGTCGCCATGAATTTGAAGAATTCTTACTCAAACTGAGTATTGCAACCTCCACACTCCACCTTTGAGGGGAGGGGGTATTGGGACGTATTGAGCCGATATCTTCTTTGTATGTAATTGGGCTCTCTATACGGATTTAGATTCGAACATATACATGTATATACGACTTTTGCCTCTCCTGCGTATGAACAAGAAGAACATTCAATACTACTGATCACCTTCTTGACAAAAATAAGAGAAATCAACCCCTTGCTTCAACACTTTGGTGACCAATTTTCAGATGCTTATCCATATCAAGTCTTTGTTTATTTTTATTGTCTATAGTCAGATCCAATCCAAAATTCATAGCTGTTTCTGCATAAATAAATTAAACGGATATTTATTTTTTAACCATAACATCACTCTCTCTGTTTTGACCATTCTACTTGGCTTCATAAAAAGTGTGAACTAATAGAGGAGAAAAAGGACAAACTGAGAAAAGCTCGAGATCAGTTAAAGCCACGTGGCAAGAAGTCATCAAGGACCCAACGTGTTTGTCTTGTCTGCAAGATCTAATCTATCATTTGCGACTGATCTAACGGGAAAGTTTCCTTAAGTTTTATTCAATTAAAAAACTCAACTACTTCTGGTCCATCACCATCTTCTTTTCTCAACTCTTCTGATCTTATCATTATATTAAATCCGTAGAGTCAATTCTTAATAATAACTCAGACTAAGCTACCAGGTCCTTGGCCTCTGCTTTGACTTCGATCAAGAAAGAAAAATGGAAGATCCTTTGATTGGTAGAGAAAGTCGTGGTGGTGGTAGGGATCGGATCGTACGTCGCTCAGAAGCTATCACTCATGGTTCCACGTTTCAGATAGCTGCTGCCCTCGTCGATCTGGTTCTCTTCTATCTCTTTAAACCCTAGTTCTGTTCTGGTTTCTTCTAGGATAAGTTTCTAATGTATGCATCTTTCTCCGACCGTGACATCATGTGGTTTTACTTTGTACCATATAACATCAAATGCTTTACCAAAACTATCATATAAGATCAAATGTCCTCCAAACTATAACCTCGTTTTAGATATCCACAAAACAATAGTTTCACACTTCATTCCCCATAAATTTGAAGTTCAAAATCTGAAAATTCATAAACCATAGCCAATTGGTTTAATGTTTTTTAATTAAACTACGAACACTTCTAAATTAATACTTAACCAATTAAAACTCAAACTAGATCCATATATGACTAATATGGGAAATTTTTATTTAATAGTTTTTTTATAGATTTAATTCACGTCTTAATTTTAGTTAAATATCGATCTAAAATGGTTTATCGGTTAGTATTAAATCACTAAAGCAATTGTAATTATGGTATGAGTTTTAGATTTTGAAGTTTAAAAACATGAGGATGTAAGTCTCGAACTTTTTCTTATGGGGAATTGAGTCTGAAACTGTTGATTCGAAAATATATAGAACGAAGGTGTAGTTCGGGAGACATCTGATGATATATGATAGTTCTTGTGGGAAAATAGCTTGTCGTCCGCCCGTGACATTCATGCGGTTTTAATTCGTACCATGTTTCTTTGTCTTTTTGTGAGTCTTTTTACTTTTGTGTCAAAAGGAGATTTTTTGAATTGAACGTGGTTGTTTTGTAGGCTGAAGATGGTATTGGACTTCCTGAGCAAATACTTGACCAGTCCAGCTTTGGTGAGGCTGCAAAGTACTACTTCCTCTTCACACGATTGGATCTCATCTGGTCACTCAACTATTTCGCTCTCATTTTGCTTAACTTCTTTGAGGTCAGCACTTATTTATTAAGCTATGTCTTGAGTTATACACCAACCTTTCAAAAGAAATTGTAACACTCTGTCTTTTGCAGCAACCATTGTGGTGTGAGAATAAGCCTACGCCGTCTTGCAAAGACAGAGATTACTATTACCTGGGCGAGTTACCCTACTTGACCAATGCAGAATCCATTATCTTTGAGGCAAGTACTGAACTTATGTCTTCCTGGCCTTTCATTTTCACTATAGATGGTATATATGCATCCACTTGAAATTTCAAGACTTGTAAGGTATTATTTACATTCTATAAAGACTAGCTTATCCTCTAGTTGTTTGTATTAACTTACTTGTCAAAATAGGTACTTACTCTGCTTATCTTGCATGGTATCTATTGTTGGGACTGGCCAGGATCCTTTCTAATCTGCTGAAATTCTTTTTTTTTTTTTTGCGTTGTCTAAATAGGTACTTACTCTGGTTATACTACTTGTGCATACGTTTTTTCCGATCTCCTATGAAGGGTCCCGAATCTTTTGGACAAGCCGCTTGAACCTAGTCAAGGTACTCCCTTACAAGCCTCTTCACTGTCTCTTGCTTCTATTTGTTAAAAATGGACAGACCTAAGATTTTGATTTCCTCTTTTTTTAACATAATAGTTTGTCTTCTTCTTGCTTCCAGGTTGCTTGTGTGGTAGTTTTGATTGTTGATGTGCTGGTTGACTTTCTATACCTGTCTCCACTAGCTTTTGATTTTCTTCCTTTTAGAGTGGCCCCATATGTGAGAGTTATCATCTTCATCCTTAGCATAAGGTATCATCAATATATTTATACTTCTTTTCTATCAACCAGTTTCAATGCAAATGCATGCATGGATCATGTCTTTATCTCTTTTAAATTTCTGTATAGGGGACTTAGAGACAGCCTCATTCTTCTGTCTGGAATGCTTGGCACATATTTGAATATCTTGGTCAGTGGCCTTCCCATTCAAGTTTGACTTTGAGATTGTATTGATTCTCACTCTAATACTCTATGCTTAATTTCTTGAATATTTTCACAGGCTCTATGGATGTTGTTCCTTTTATTTGCAAGTTGGATTGCTTTTGTTATGTTTGAGGACACACAGCAAGGCCGCACGGTCTTCACTTCTTATGGTGCAACTCTTTATCAGATGTTTATCTTGTTCACAACATCCAACAATCCTGATGTCTGGATTCGTGCTTACAAGTAAGTATATTGTTACATGCATCCAGTGATTTGAGGAGACTAATTTGGTTCTGTTTTTGTAAGGTCTTCTCGCTGGTCTTCGTTGTTCTTCGTGCTATACGTGCTAATTGGTGTCTACTTCGTCACAAACTTGATTCTTGCCGTTGTTTATGACAGTTTCAGAGAACAGGTTGATTCAAAACTTGATGTTGGTTCTTACTTTAAAAGGAAAGCGCTAACATGTTTCCACACTTATCTGTTCTTTTTGGTAGCTTGCAAAGCAAGTAATTGGAATGGATCAAATGAAAAGAAGAATGTTGGAGAAAGCCTTTGGTCTTATAGACACAGAAGTAAGTTCATTCATGCATCTCTCCTACAGATAGACAGGGAAGTTCCTGGTTAGTTTATGACATAGCTGAGCCAGGGCTGGCCCTGAGATTATAGGAGCTATTGGCGATTTAGTGAAGGTTTCAACATTTTTTTTAAAACAAATTTGGTGGTCTATACAATTTTCTTTTTAATTTTCGGGGTCATAGGCGAATATTTCATTCAGTTTTTCCCAGGACAGGCTCTGAACTAAGCATATGCGTTTTAATGTCATTCTTCCATTTCATGTTTTTAACAGAGAACAGGGGAGATTAATAAGGAACAATGCATTAAGCTCTTTGAACAGTTGACTAATTACAGGTACGTTTCTATGACTTTCTCTAGTTTTTAATGGATTAAAAGAACTATATGTAGTATTATTTACTTGTTCATGGTCTCTTCCTTTTCAACTCAGGACGTTACCGAAGATATCAAAAGAAGAATTCGGATTGATATTTGATGAGCTTGATGATACTCGTGACTTTAAGGTATAAATCAACTAATGATCAGGGGTAGTTGACTATCTCAACATGAATCTTTCACCAAATGTACTAGTACTTAAATTGAGATATCTCAAAAGCATGAGAGACCCGTGTCTAAGATACTTTCACATGAAGCTCTCAAGCTTTTGAGAAATTCCCTATTTTTCTTCCAGCGAACTGTTAGTCCAGTGGTAAAAGAGTGTTTTAGTAAACAGATTCAATTTTCGTTGAGAATGACTATTTACATTGTTTGGGTTTCCAGTATAAAAAATGAAATCACTTTTTTTTTACAAATAATTCTCTATTTTTTTGAACAATATTAGAAATTCTCTATTTAAATACTAATATATTTGGTGAGAGATTCACCTTGCGGATAGCATAACCTTAAAGATTACTTTTGCTTTATCCTTTTTGTTTCATGTTGAGTAGATAAACAAGGATGAGTTTGCTGACCTCTGCCAAGCTATTGCACTAAGATTCCAAAAGGAGGAAGTTGTAAGTCTACCTATACTTTATTTCACTCTTCTTTTAGAAATTTACTTTACCTCCACCACCATGTGTTTACATTAGCCATCCTGTGTGTGTGTTTTTACTGCAGCCATCTCTCTTCGAAAATTTCCCGCAAATTTACCACTCAGCCTTATCACAACAACTAAGAGCTTTTGTCCGAAGCCCAAACTTTGGCTACGCTATTTCTTTCATCCTTGTTCTGAATTTCATTGCTGTCATTGTTGAAACAACGGTATCTCTCTTGTCCCTAAGTGTATCTCCTAGACAAGTACTTTCTAAGTTGTTTACAAGCATAGGTTGTTGTATGCAGCTTGATATTGAAGAAAGCTCTGCTCAGAAGCCCTGGCAGGTTGCAGAGTTTGTCTTTGGTAAGATCTTAAATATTACCTTCTCTCCACTTATAATTTTTTTTCTTTTATTAATCCTTTTAGTTAGTTATTTTATTTTCTTTTAATGTTTTCACAGGTTGGATATATGTGATGGAGATGGCTCTGAAGATATATTCATATGGATTCGAGAATTATTGGAGGGATGGTCAAAACCGGTTTGATTTTCTAGTCACATGGGTCATAGGTAAACCTTTTGAAGCAGCAACTTCATCATCATTTTTGCTGATTCAATGATTGATGGATATGCTATATACTCTGCATCTGTAGTTATTGGGGAAACTGCTACCTTCATAACTCCAGACGAGAACACTTTCTTCTCAAACGGAGAATGGTGAGGCATAACACTATGACATGTTTGTAACAATGGCTAACTTCTTCCTGACTGTTTTCTTCTGGCATTGATAGGATCCGATACCTTCTACTTACAAGAATGTTAAGACTGATAAGGCTTCTCATGCATGTCCAACAATACCGAGCATTTATTGCAACCTTCATTACTCTCATTCCAAGTTTGATGCCATACTTAGGCACCATTTTCTGTGTGCTGTGTATCTACTGCTCTATTGGTGTACAGGTAAATCATACTACTAACTCTTTTTCATGCTTACATATGTCCTTGTCTTTGGTTTTGCATCTACTAAGCCTCTTATAGTTCCTCTGCTTTTTCTAGCCTCCTGTTTTATTCCCTTTAACATAAATAAAACTTTCTTTGGTTCATTTGTTGATAGGTATTTGGTGGGCTTGTGAATGCTGGGAACAAAAAACTCTTCGAAACCGAGTTGGCTGAGAATGAGTATCCTTTTTTCTGTACTCAATACCATTATTTACTTGGTAAATTTGCTATATGTTGCTGTGGTGGCTGAGTATTCATTCCAATATATGATTGTTTTATTGACTATAGAAACTCAGTTATCTACTGTTCAACTTCAATGACTATCCCAATGGAATGGTCACACTCTTCAATCTGCTTGTGATGGGGAACTGGCAAGCCTGGATGGAGGTATTTTCACTCTGTTACTCCCAATTTTCAGACTCATTGTAGTTTCTAGGCCTGTCATGAATCCGGAATCTGAACCAAACCCGAACCGAAAAACCCAACCAGTTATCTGACCCGAAATGTAAAACTACCCGAATGGGTCTTGTAGGATGGTACAAAAAATATCTGAATCCGAAGTGTTATTAACCAAACCCGAACAGGTAAACCGAAATATCCAAAATTAATAGTCAATATAAATATATATATAAGTATTTCAAAGATTCAGTTCAATCTTTATGTTGATATAATGTATACAATAAATATTAAAATATATATAGATATCTTAAATATCTAATTAGTTATAAATTATTAATTTGTAATTTTCTCATTAAATAACAAGTCTACTATATATTGTAAAGTAATGCATAATGTTTACAAATGATGTTTGCTTTCATGATTGATTTAACATTTTATTTTATTTTTTATCAATTTTTGTGTGTAAGATTAATTTCTATCCAGTTTAAGTATTTTTTCTTTATGTTTTGTTTAAAATTTTGTATTTTTTACTTCAAATCTATCTGAATCGAATCGATATAACCCGAATCCGAACAATATATGGTTATATTATGGGCTTTACGATGCAATACAATTTTGAACTGGATCCGAAGTGTTATTATCCGAACCCGACCCATACTAATAAAATATTAGAATGGGACCTATGAGTGTAAATCCAAAAACTAAAAAATCCGAAATACCCGATTCGAACCCGAATGGGTACCCGAACGCTCATGCCTAGTAGTTTCCAAGAAGAAGCATTGATATATGTGACTATAAGCAGCTTTCTTCTTATTGCCAGTCACTATGGTTTATTTACTCTTAATTATGTTTTTCTTCAGAGCTACAAAGATTTGACAGGAACGTGGTGGAGCATTACATATTTCGTCAGTTTTTACATCATCACTGTTTTACTATTGTTGAATTTGGTGAGATTCACTGACACCATACTGGTAGTGATTGTTGTAATAAAACCTAACTTGTGTCGACTAATAATCCATGATTGTTTGTTTTAGATCGTTGCCTTTGTCTTGGAGGCGTTCTTTACTGAGCTGGATCTTGAAGAAGAAGAAAAATGCCAAGGACAGGTTAGTTTTATTATTCTAGTTTTCTTTGAATTGCCATAACGGTACTTCACGGACATGAACATAATGACATGGAGACTGTGACATAATGGATGTTATTGTTGCAGGGTTCTCAAGAAAGAAGAAACAGGCGTCGATATGCAGGGTATGTAGAGATCAAATCTTGTATTTTTTTTTGTTTTACAGCAGAGACACTAAGAAAAATCTTAAGTTTTTTTCTTGTTTGTTGTTTGTGAAATGGTTATAAGGTCCAAGTCTCGGAGTCAAAGAGTTGATACACTTCTTCATCACATGTTGGGTGATGAACTCAGGAAACCAGAGTGTTCTACTAGTGATACGTAATGTTGCTCGTAAAAAGGTCAAAATCTTGGAAGCATTCTTGATTCTATGATACTGAAACTGTTTATTTGTTTGTTGAAGATTTAACAATATAACGATTGTGTTCTTGTGAGAAAAAGAAAGAAAGACACGATTGTGTTGTATCTGGTTTGGTGCCTTTTCGTGCCTTTTAGTGTCAGTAACAGACAATATGATGACTAATGATTTTCTACCCTTTTGTAAAATTTTGATTTTTGTTTAAAAAAACGTCCAAGAAGAACTAGAAGAGAACACTACTCGGAGTAGTCTATTCCTATGAGATTAGCAGATGTAATTCTCGTGATTAAAATCACAAGAAATTCAAATGGAATTATCTTAACCCAATCTCATTATGTTCAAATAATATTAGAAAGATTTAAAAATTACTCTAATAGTACGGCAAAAACTCCGTTAGATCCTCAAATGCACTTGACAAAGAATTAAATTGAAGCGGTTTCACAAAACGAGTATGCACGAGTGATTGGAAGTCTCTTGTACTTGACCAATTGTACTAGAAATGTACTTAGTCGATATACAAGTAATCCAGGTCATACACACTGGCAAGGTATAACGAGAGTACTCAATTACTTGCGCTACACCAAAGATTTTGGGTTTCACTATGGTAAAGAACTAGCAGTTTTAGAAGGATACAGTGACGCTAACTGGATATCAGATTCTAAAAACTCAGAATCCACAAGTGGATACGTCTTTACACTAGGAGGAGTAGCAATATCATGGAAATCTACCAAACAAACAGTGTTAGCTAGATCCACCATGGAATCTGAGTTTATAGCCTTAGACAAAGCAGCAGAAGAAGCTGAATGGCTTAGAATTTTTTTGGAAGATATTCTTATGTGGGAGAAACCAGTGCCAACTATACGAATACATTGTGATAGTCAATCAGCTATAACTCGGGCTCAAAATAATCTCTACAACGTAAATCTCGTCATCTTAGAAGATGACATAAAACCATTAGACAACTTATCTCAAATGGTGTAATCACAATAGATTATATCAAATCGGCTGACAACCTAGCAGATCCATTCATTAACGGTTTGCCACGAGATATTGTTGCTAATCAAAAGGAATGAGCTTAAAGCTTATAACGAATGAGGATGCTTGATTGCAACCCTACATATCATGACTGGAGATCCCAAGACGTAGGTTCAAAGGGAAAACAAAACAAACAAAATCTACCAAAAGCACTTTGAGACTATGATCTCTACCCAACTCCTAAGATGATAATGTTGCTAATGTGAGAAGAATAAGCATAGGCTTTTAATGATTTCATAGCTTATAAGGCGAAATATTACTCAATACTTTTCATGGTCAATCACCTAATGAGTGTGAAATGGGGTCGTTTCTAGGAGAATGAATATAAGGCTTGGGATTGGGCTTGGGTATTGGTGGAGGGCCTCCGGCCCAATATGATTCCTTTTGGACCAAGTTAATCTCAACGATTTGTCATTTTAATTCCAAAAAACAACATGACGTTTGTGTCTAAACGACGCGTAATTCATCTAAAAATGACACAAAGTTTATCTGTTCGAAATGGATCAGAACGAGTCAACATAATAGATCTTGTGGAGGAAGTTTCTCAACGCACCACTCCCGCCATCAACTCAAACACAATGATTTTTGCAAACACTCCCGATAACTCTGTCTAGTCATGTTAGTTTAAGTATTGTAACTAGAGTTTATCGAGTCTGGATTTAGTTTGCATATGTTTAGAGTCATTTCTATTCATGTTGGGGATTGTTGGACCCATATATTTGGTAAATTATAAAAACAATGAGATGGGCTACTTAAAGCCCAAACAGCCAAAATTAATAATGTGAAGGAGTCCCACATCGCTTATAAGAGGATAAGTTGTGACATATATATATATATTATATTATATATATATATAATATGTTTATCACACTCTCACTTGATTAAATTGGCTCAGCACCGCCGCCGCCATCCGATCGGCTCGGCGTGGGCTTAGACTGGGCAAGTGGCCTCAGGGACCACAAAAAGATGTTCTTTTTGGGCTTAATTAAGCTTAACTTTTTGACCCACTTTTTTATACCTAAAAAACAAAACAATGTGCCCCCAAATTTTTTTCCCATTTTGTTTTCTTTTCTAAAACGACAAGTAATTCTGTCTACAAAATAAAAAAATCATGCAGTTTATTCCTCTCAATAAGGAATTTGAAAACGAGTGAAAAAAATTAGAATTCTTGGGGAATAAAGTCTCGTAAATCAACCTCCCCCGATCTTGTGCGAGGATTTTCGCCCACGTGCAACAGCTGTTTGCGGGACCAGTGACTCTCCTTCTTCTCTTTAATAAACTTCGACACTCACTCTTCTTCCATTTTTAACGTTTGTCTTCAAACGAAATACCAACAAAATCTCCATCGTAAGTTTCAGAGAGTGTTCAAGATTTATTAGTTCGTTAGAATCATTCACGGGTGAACGTGAATCATCTATCATGGTTGTATCATGGGCTCTATTTCGTACAAGTCCATCTCACTACGGTAGCAAATATAGGAGTTAAGGAAAGAGATTTGGTCTCGACTCCATGGGTATAATTCCTATACGTTTTCATACTTGGTTTTTATCTTTCTTTAAATCGAATATTTCGTTAACATCGCTTTATTATATTGTTTGTATCGATTAAGCTTCTACAATTATCTCCTTATTTATGGTAAAAATTTAAATGGACCGATTATTAATGATTTTTTTAATTAAGGTAATATTATTTTAAAGGAACGAACATTAATATTTCTAGATCTTAACTTATTTAACTAAACAATTTTTAATAGGTTGTTAACATATCATAATTTTCTCTAATGATTTAAATTTATATATTCAAAATAGTAATTAAATAATATGTTGAAATAGTTTTCTATACGATCCGACATTTTTAAGCTTATCTCAAACAATATAATAACAAAAACAAAACTAATATTGTCATATAAATAATTTTTCGTCTTCTCTAATATGAGTCTTCATTTTTTGAATAATAAAAAATATCAAAGGTACAAAAAACTACAAATCTAATAATTTTTTGTTTCAGTTTTATGTACATTTAAAAGGTATATGAAAAATTCAATTTAGAAATATTATCATTTTTCTTTGGGTTTTAATCGGTCAACCAGGATTACTTCACATGTTAATGATAATTTTTTAGATTTTTTACCAAATTTTATCAGAATTTTAATTTACAAATTTTCATTGAATTTTAATTGGATATATACGGATCATATGTCGCGGATCCGAATCTAATATGAAAACACTGAATATCTATTTTAACATAGATATTTATATAAAAGTAAAAAAAATTATCAATTAACATTTTTATCCAAAAACAAATCTGCCTTGAAAGCACCAAAATCTAGTGATCGTTGGAAACAGAGACAAAAACCCTCAAGATATAAGTTTTTATCGAATGAAAGAATGATTGTACAACTCGAGATATTAAGTATATCTGTACATCTAGAGACATGACACGTTGAGGGGAACACAACCAAAGAGGAACACTCAATAGAATCTCTAACTCTATGAAAGAATGATTGGCATTAACATATATAAATGTCAGACTAACCATCAGATTATACAACCTTTAAGCGGCCACATGCCAATCAACCCTTAAGCGGACACATGATCGGCCATTTCCCTGTCCAAAAACGCATTAATTCTCCACAACACCATCTTGCTTTCCATTGTCATGCCTTTGATTACGTAGAATCTCTGAAGCAGAGCCTTAACCAATTTGTATTCGTTCTCGGCAAACCATTTCCATTTGCTTCTTCAGATTGATTTCCAAATCTCTGAATGCTCTCCTCACAAGCCCAACTTCCATTTTTCTTTCCACAAGCTCCCTCACTGAATCTACCATCTTATCTGCCATCTCCATCACAGTTTCAGCGTAACTCTCCCATCCCTGTCAATTGACTGATGGCACAGAAGGCACCCAAAAACGCCAAGACCCAGCATCTGTTATCTACTAAAACCTCTCTCGGTGGGTTTAGCCTTTTGTTTATCTCTGGGAGAAGAGGGCCACGAGGCTCCACTATAGGATACATAAACTCACAGAAGCCACATCGTAAGCACTGGAAGATATAAACCGCTCTCTCAAACTCTGTCTCACTAATGTGATGTAATATAGTGGCAAAGATACTACCATATCTCAACATGGGAGATCATCATCTCATATGGCAACGTAGTAGACAACCTCACAAGTACTTGAACATGGTTCAGAGATCCTTCTTCCCAAAGGCAAGATATGAGCAATGGCTGAAGTTGTCTCAACAATGAATGTCTGTCGCTTCTTCCCTTGAAAAGCGATGAGAGAGTAAAAGGTTGAGCCTTCTGATTGCCAATTCTCTGAACCTCTCTTCAACATCAGTGGACGCAAAGATTCTTAACATCTCAAGTGGCTGTAACTTGTCCAAACGATCAAGCCATTCACGTTCAGAACCTGCTCCATGAACCTGTAGTGGTTGTTGAACAGGAGATGGAGATGGGGTAGACTTTACTAAACCATGGATCTTTCCCGTAGCCTCCATGGTTAGTGGTCCCAAGTCCCTGATCTTCAACAAGAAGACGGACACAAAATCACCATTGGTCCTTATTGTAATTACATATTGTCTTGTCTCGTTCCAAGAACCTCTCGAGATCTGCAAGCCCTTGTTACCAGAAACTCTTCCATACCCTTCTCCACAAGATTGCTCGCTGCCTTAACAAGAAGAATAAGACTACCCTTCACCATATCGAGTCTCATATTAGAATCCAAATGCTGAATCCCAAGTTTAAACAACGGCTTGTAAACCCAAGCTCCAATCTTGGACTCGGTCTTGATATGGAACAAGCAACACCTTCTCTGCTTTCTCTGCGATCATCCCTCCACAGTTGTATATGAATCTCTCGTACATTGAAGGCAAGTCCACGAAGATGTGCAAAGCCTTAAGAGGGTCGGTACCGGAGATCTCGACGATACATTCGCTGAGCTCGTCCCATCCGTCATTATCAAGTATCATAACATCGTAAGCGATGAAAGAAACGATTCGCCTGAGGTTTATGAGTTGCGGTTCTTGCATCCTCAAGCAAGAAATCATAAGGGGTTTGATTTCGTTGAAGCCACGAGAGATAGTTCGAACCTTCGCTTTTGTAGTCGAAGAGGGTTTCAAAAAGGAGAAAGATCAAGCGAGATCTGAGGACGCCGTTGGAAGAAGAATGATACATCTGTAGAAGCTTCAGTGTTAAGCAGTTGGCGAACTTGTTGGTGATGAAGTTGAACAGAGCAAGTGCCGTTTCTTGACGCCTTGACAGTTCACCTAGAAGATTCTCTAAGCCTTCGTGGCTTGAAGTAGCGAGAATGTCTCTCGCTTTCAACATGAGATTTGGAGGTTCAGCCATTACACGCCCCATTGCACCTTTGTTCAAGATGGAGGTGATCAGTAGTATAAGTAAGAGTTTGTTTGTTTAATGGATAATGATTTACATGCATGTATATATTACCACTGTTTTTCTTTTTTTATTGAGAAAGGTATATTAGTTAGAATTTTTACATTTAAAGCCACTTTTTGACTTCTCAAATACATTGAGAATCACTTCTTAATGAAACATACTTTTGTGTTGTAGTTTGACCATTTTATCCTTTTTAAACTTAATTTCTTTAGTTACACATTCATAAGCACGTGATTTATTTGATTCTGAACCAATTTCACTTTCTCTTTCTTCTTTCTTCTCACCTCATTGATTTTTAATTTTACCTTTTTTTGTTTCTCTTATGGTGGTGAATAAAAACAGAGTTGAAACTAGTGAAAAGATTAAAAAAATAAGAAAGAAGTTGAAATAGTTTCTACTTAAACATATATAATGTGCCATTGGAGAAACCAATATCAAAAGTTAGTCTCAATTTTCTTCTTCTCTATAACATTATGGACAATGCATCTCTGATTTTCAATCACTTTTTACACCATCCATTGCATAGCAATACAAAATAACTCATTCATAAGGCATTGTCCACAATACATTATTCAATGAGATACATATACCTACTCACGAGACATGGTCAACGACATACCATCCACCGAAAACCCGTCCACAAGCCATTGTCTAAGAACCACCCATCCCATGAACCTTATAGACAACAATGAAAGATTCCAAATACCCTTGTATTAATACTCCATATGCTCTCTAATACGTGATTCATAAGATCACAAAGCACAAAAGCATTACATACTTGACCTTCCATTTGATTGTACAAAAACTTGAACATAAACAACCCATTTCATACTTGTGTTTCCTTATAAATGTCTATATAGACACGATAGCATCCACAACCATAACAAATATATCTGTGGACACTAGAATCGTCCCCCCATCCACAAATAGAAGCAACCATAACATGCTTACGTAGACACGATAGCATCCATAACCACTGAACATGTATTCGTGGACATGATATCATCCACATCCACAGAATATGGATTCGTGGATAAAGTAACATCCATAACCAAGTTTGAACTCTCACAAGACACTACCTTGAATTTCTCTCAACCCCATACCATCGTACAAGTCTCGCCATTTGCTATTTGTCAATCACGAAATCCCACTTTCCACCAGGACCACCCATCCACTCTCTGCAATGCAAATTACCATGCAATTTTCCTCTATGGTGAACACATGCAAACAAGCAAAGAAATATTTGTGAGAAAAAAATAATAAATCAAGATCTTGACAATTATAACTTTAACTTAACAGATATACAACAGAAACCTCTAATATTTCCTGCTGAATCTGCCACAAAAATTTTAGACTACTCTACCTACGACAAGAAGCAATAAATTTACGTCATCGTCGATATGTACTATTTTCATTTTTTTAAACATCAATCGTTGGATTCCAAACTTTCTTTTTGATCGTGTGGTTATTATTGGAGAACAACAATCAAGACACCAACCTAATAAATGCACATAAGTGTAACTATACTAATTCAATTTTAACTTTCTAACAATTCAACTAGTGAAGCTCAACATCTCATTCACCTCTCTAAGGGTCTTTGTGTCAATAATCTTTTTTGAACCAAGAGAAAGTATGTTGCAAGTAGATTGTGGCCCTAAGTGCAAAAGAAACTCAAAAAGTAGTCCATTATGTAAATACCATTGTCATTCCGATTGTATTTTAAATTAGGTGTTTACCCTATACAGATACTGGTAAAATATTAATGTATTATTTATAATAGTTTTTATACTATTGGCAAACTATAATTTTGAAAAATGAATGTAAATTTATTTTTCAGATAGTTTTTAAATAAACAGATTTTATATATTTTATACTTATAATTTTAAAAGTATAAGTATGACTTTTTAGTATATTATTAATTTTTATCAACAACCATTGTATAATAATTAGTTATATGGTCTAACTAATTATTTTTTTACATTCTGATCAATTATATATTTTATGTAGTGTTAAAATTTTAATTGTAAATATCAATCAATTAATATTACATAACATTCACACATCCAATATTTTAAAAACAAAAACTAAACACACCACATATAGTAGATAGGTTTTGCAATTTAAGTTTGCATGGTTATATCAAAAATCTAGCGTATAATCATTTTAAATAAATATATGGATGATTAACATTTTTTTCATTAAGAATTGACTTTTTTTTTGAACATTCTAGTCTAGATATATATAGTTCATTTGGTTTGTACATCAAGTATTTCTCTCTAGATGTTTTTATTAAAATCTAAGAAACATGAATTCATGTAACAAATAAATCTACGCTTGCATCTAAAATTTAAATAAAAGAGTATTAAGAAATAACTATATATTTTTGGATTTCTGTTCATTTGATAAAAATCTCTTTATTATTAGTAGATGAGCAATTTGGTAACTTTAATTAAAAAATTTATTTACATTACTGTTATTATGCTCATGTGTCATTCTCTCATACATCCTCAACCTATTTATCTAATTACCCTCTCTTATGTAGAATAATTACAGTTAGTGTCATTGGTACAACTTATATTTAAACAATTCATATTCACATAAATATAATTTAAAACCCTGCATTTAAATGCATCTAATAGAATACGTCAATTAGTATATGCGCCTCTTAATATGCTATGTTCACCAATATATTTATACAATGCATTCAAATACGAAGTCGTTTAGGAAGACTTTTTTTAGGGTAAAAAAAATAAGAACTTTGATCAATTATATATTTTATGTAGTGCTAAATTTTTAATTTCTAAATATCAGTTAATTACTATTACGTAACATTCACACATCCAATATTTGAAAAAAATTAAACACACCAGATATAGTTGATAGGTTTTGCAAGTTAAGTTTGCATGGTTATATCAAAAATGTAGCGTATAATATTTATTGTAGTTTTCAATAAACCAATGCAATTTAGTTGCATAGTTTTCTTTAAAAAGTTTTTAAAACAAGACTTCTGTGAACCTATACTATTTTAAAAAAACTTCTAGATAGATCCTTACCTTCTACCGAAACATTGTGTCTGTAGGTGTTCCAGGCAGCAAGACCTTAGAGAGGGAAGTAAGACCGTTGGCAAGCCGCAGTTGTGTCATCGTAGAATCGGTTAGTATCATTCTAGTATGAGTTTAAAATTAGTATAAGTCATGGCGTCTTCGTTTAGGAAACTCTTTAAACCAAAACATGCATCAACTTCTGCATCGTATGCAACAATTAATTCAAGAGAAATTGTTTCGAAAATAAATTCGTTTAATCAAGAAATAACAAAAGACCATCTACCTCATATCAATCCAGAACATATATATCAAATTGGAACTTTTGATTTCAAAACAGCTTATTCAATAAAAGAACATGAGCAAACTTTATCTCTTCAAAATGAATTTGAAGAAATTAAACTATTATCATCTCTCGCTTTAGACAAATATAGAATAAGAGAATTAATATTATAGACGAAATTGACAATGAATCTATCGAGGCTTCCTCTCAATCAGAAAAAAGATATTTAAGAGATTAATCGAATAAAAAATAAAATAATGCGATCTAAAAAACCTTATTACCCGCGACATACTCCACCTGATCTATTATTTGAAGAACACCATAAATATTCTAATAAAGTATACACTGGAGAAGGTATATATGAGTGGAATATTGATGGACATTCAGAATATGAAATAATGAATATATTTTAAGAAATGGGAATGGCCGCTATAGCATTTAAAGCTAGAGGTCATTCTGATAAACAAGCATGTGTTATGCTAATAACCGGGTTTAATGGAGCATTAAAATATTGGTGGGATAATTCACTAGACATAGTTACTCAAAATTCAATAATTAACCATGTAGAAATAAAAAGAGAAGAAGACGAAGATGGTTTATACGAAGAAGTAGAACATCAAAATGCAGTAGAAGTACTAATCCATACATTGACAATGCATTTTATTGGTAATCCAGCAGAAGAATTAGAAAGTAAAAAAATCATACTAACTAATTTAAGATGTCCAACATTAGGAGATTTTAAATGGTATAAAGATATTTTTGTAACAAACATTCAAAGAAACGATTGTAACCAACCTTTCTGGAAAGAACGGTTTATCTCAGGATTGCCAGCTTTCTTTGCAGAAAGAGTAATCAATAAATTAAAAGATTATTCCGGCGGACAACCTATCCCCTGGAACACAATTACATATGGTCAATTGTTTGCATTCATAAAAAAAGAAGGGTTAGCAATATGTCAAGAACAAAAAGACAAAAAACGCAACGATAATTTTAAATTTAGATTGACTATGGGTTCATTCTGTAAACAATATGGTTACCAAAGACTTAACCCACCATCAAGAGTTAAAAAATTAAAATACCGACAGGGAAAATCTAATAATATAAAAAATTATTAAAAGTATAAAAATTTTAACAAAAAAACAACCAATCAATATTATTCAAAGGATAACAAAAATTATACACCAAATACACAAAAGATAGTATGTTGGAATTGTAAAAGACCTGGACATAAATCTACGGAATGTAAAATGAAGAAGAAAATAAATGAAATATTCTAAGATGAACCAGAAATCCAAGAAAAATTAACTAAATTGTTAATATCAGAATTATCTGAAGAAACTAATAGTGATTATTCAATAAATGAAATAGAAAATTCAAGCAAATCTTCCCCGGAATCACAAGAGTTATCTGACAACTTATGCAATTGTAAAGTAATCAATGTAATAACTAAAGATAGTGCTAAACAATTTTTACTAGATATAATAGATAAAATTGATGATCCAGAAATTAAAAACAAATTTTTGCTAGATGGCAAGCAATTTTATCAGTATTTGATTTTGATATTCAATATATTAAAGGAGAGAATAACTCTTTACCAGACTTTCTAACCAGAGAATATTTACAGGGAAAAAAAGATATTCAACAACATATTCAAGATGAGTGATCCAAGAAGCAAAAAACCTATGACAGCTTCAGACTATAACAAAAACCAACCTCACCTACAAGGAAAATCACCAGCTACTCAAAACCCTTTTACGGTTCTCGCCGAGTTTCCCCCTTTATCCTACTCAAAAGCAGTAACTACTGAAACCAAAGGCGAAACCTCGAATCCTACTCAAAATCCTACCCAAAAATCAGCCTACTATACTAAGAGCATCTCCAAGAGGCCCTCAAACCCTCAAATTTTAAAGTTTTTTACTCTCCAAGAGACCCTTAAACCCTCAAATTTTGAGGGCTTGAATAGTGAAACCTCAAATTTGAGGTTCCACTATTCAAGCCCTCAAAACACTATTTACTTTACATTTTAGTCCTTATAAATTTATAATTCACATATATTTGTACTAACATTAATTTTCTTATCACTTTAATCCTTATAACTATATTTCACTTAAATATTCAAATATATCTTATATATATATATATATATATATATATATATATGTATTATTAATATATAAAATATATAAAAATGTTAAAACTAAAATAAAATAGACTCATTTTTTATTTCGAAATGGGTTAATTGATCATATTTGGGAACACTATGGAGATAACAATAGTGAATAATTTATATTTTATTTTATGAATTAAAGTGGATTTTATATTATTACTATGCATTCATGTGTTGTAATAAATTGTATTTATAAATATTGTGTTTCATATTTTTAATGTGTATATATTATCTACCTCTATAAAGTTTAAAGAATATAATTAATTTATATTAAAGTTGAGGACTAAGATACAAATTACATAAAACTTTAAAAATAAATTTGAGGTTTCTTCTTGGAGCATATCACCCTCAAAACTTCATTTTGAGGATTCTCCACCCTTAAAATGAGGTTCCTTCTTGGAGATGCTCTAAGCCACAAAAACAACATCTGATGACCACCCACTTTACAAAACCAATAAACCTCAGACAGTTACAAACCTTTACCAACAGAGTCTTCTACGACGATAGCCTTTATCCAACCGACAACATAACCAAAAACCGAATTTTCTATGAGTATATTCTAGTAGACTCTGGATCAGTAGAAATTACCCACTACCCAGACAGAATAAACACCTCCTACTCAACATGTAAAATCTTGCGAGTCTGCTCTATTCAAGACCTCGGGTTTATCCACCACCACACTATCAAACCATTCTCAACACCGGGCTACCACATTAAAGGATATTCATATGTGGACTACCAAAATGCCTTCTTCAGAACCTTCTACGTCAAATCCTATGACCACTCTTGGTTTCTCTCCTTCGACCAAAAATGCAACAAAACCATCCCAGGATGGTTCAACGAATGGTGGTACTGGCTTGGACCATCAGATCAAATTTATCCGCCAGAGATTATCAAGACTTCTTTCCCTTACTACAAGAATCTAGTACCTGACCAACCAGTGGGATCAATTACCAAGATCGCTTTCCACATTGACATGGGAATACCGTGGATCTGTTCATGGCATTTTAGCTTAACCCTCGCTCTACCTGACATGCCATACTCCCTAATCAGAGAATACATAATCAAATGGTGGGAAAAATACAATCTCGACCGTTGCTCCCTAACCAATATCCAAAAGTACTTTCAGATATCCAAACAAACCGAAACCGATATCCAAACCATATCAAAATCCATACCCCTTTTAACTCCAAGCCAACTAATGCATCAGACCAAACCAAGCCTACCAACAACAACCTCAAAACCAGAATAAAAAAAAGCCCAAACAGATAGCCCAACCCATTCATCAACCTCTTCAAACTCCAAAAAATCTTCTAAAAAAGACATTCTCAAGAAACTTCTCGCGGAATTAATGAACTCATCCGATGAAGAAGACGTTATGCAAGAAGACGATCTATATGGCGGTCCCCTAAGTCAAGATCCGTTCGACATATAAAAAAAAGAAAAAAAAATATATATATATATATATATATATATATATATATATATAATCAAAAAAATGGAAAAAAAACCCTAATAATATTGTATGTTTATTTTACGTTTTTATATATTCTAGTAGACTCTGTATTTTATTTATTTCTTTTATTTATGTATTTTATTTTATGGTTGTATTACTGTTTGTACGTACTAAATAATATGCAGAGTATATCTGTATAAATAAGAAGAAACCGATCAAGCATCATAATGGCCGACACTTATGACCCACAAGAAGAACTCCAGCAGCACAACACACCAAGACAACTCCAGCAACACAAGACACCAAGACACACCTGCAACAAAATACCAAGACACATCTGCAACAAAATACCAAGACAAGATTCTCATTACATGCAGCTCATATATGTGTCAACAACATGCAAGAGGAGACAAGACACTCTGATCACAAGATTTGTGATAAAAACCCCATTCTACCAAGGAGGAAATCACGAGCTTTTTTTCAGACTTTCAAAAACTTTCTCCACAATCTCTCCAAGTTTTTAAAATCCTTGTTTTAAAGTTTTCTTAAACTACTTTTGTAATCTTGTATCAAGCTTTGTTATTTAATCAATAAAGTAAGCTTTAATCACAAGTTGTTTACAATTTTGTTTTCAAGTTTACAATACATATTAATCATTAAGCTTAATAATATTAATTAATATATTAATAATACAAGTCAAAAGAGTAATAAAGAGTAAATGGCATCAGAGCCAAAGATCTTCCTTATTAATTCAATAAACCAATGCAATTTAGTTGCATAGTTTTCTTTAAAAAGTTTTTAAAACAAGACTTCTGTGAACCTATACTATTTTTTAAAAAAAACTTCTAGATAGATCCTTACCTTCTACCGAAACATTGTGTCTGTAGGTGTTTCAGGCAGCAAGACCTTAGAGAGGGCAGTAAGACCGTTGGCAAGCCGCAGTTGTGTCATCATAGAATCGGTTAGTATCATTCTAGTATGAGTTTAAAATTAGTATAAGTCATGGCGTCTTCGTTTAAGAAACTCTTTAAACCAAAACATGCATCGTATGCAACAATTAATTCAAGAGAAATTGTTTCGAAAATAAATTCGTTTAATCAAGAAATAACAAAAGACCATCTACCTCATATCAAGGTGGATTTGCTAAAAACAACCTAAAATTTCAATTTAAACCTATATGTGTACCCCAATTTCAATCAAATGCAAAATCAACCTACAAGGGTGATAAAAGTATTATTTAACCCTTATGACCAAACAAAAAAACAGAAGTGTATTTTACGTTTCTATTCTTTGTTAGTCTACACGTAACAGAAAGAAGTCTACATATATGTAGACCTCGTACGAAGTCTATTCATTCGGAAGACTTGTTATGTAGTCTATACCATAATTTTATCTAATAATTTAATTTTAAAAATGTATAAAAATAATTGTTGTAATATTTTTAACTAATCATTAATATAATGGATAATATGAAGTAAAAAAATTAAAATTTTATATAATTAAACATTTTTAAGGCACATTTAGGGTTTGAGATTTGTGGTTAAGGGTTTCGTAGACATATTATAAAGTCTACATATATGTAGACCTTTTTTTCAGTCTACACACAATTTAACCTAACCGGATTTAACCAATATAATTTGATGATCAAATAAAACATTTACGGTTTGAGATTTGTGGTTAAGGGGTTCGTAGACATATTATAAAGTCTACATATATGTAGACCTTTTTTTCAGTCTACACACAATTTAACCTAACCGGATTTAACCAATATAATTTGATGATCAAATAAAACATTTACGGTTTGAGATTTGTGGTTAAGGGGTTCGTAGACATATTATAAAGTCTACATATATGTAGACCTTTTTTTCAGTCTACACACAATTTAACCTAGTATATAAATACGATTTCTCAAGCTTTTCAGGTAAAAAAAAACTAATCTTCGCCGTATCTCTCTCTAGGCGATTTCCGGCGAGATTTCCGGCGAGATTTCCGGCGAACTCGATCCACGCAGTTTCCCATCCGCTTTGTCTCTATCTGCTCCATCGCTCTGGTAAGTTAAATGTCTCTGCTTTACCTCTCTGTTGATAAAAAGTGACCACCTTTACCTTTTTCTCTTTTCAGATCTGAGCCGGCGACTTCTAAGGAACGGTGCTTCTCGTCCAAATCTCTGCTTCCGGTCAGTATCATGGCTTCTACTTCATCTCTATGTCCTAGCCAGCAAGGGACTGTGCTTCATCTTTCCGACGTACGTCTCTCTGTCATCTCTGTCTCTCGTTTCACTAATAACCTAACAAGCTCATCCTTGTTTACTAACCTTTTAGTTTCTTTTGATTCAGATCTGAGTCGGCTAGTCTTAGATCCATTTCTCTAACGAGCATTGCATCCTCTCTAATCCATTTCTCTGCTTCCGGTGAGTCTACTTCATTTTGAAGTGTAGTATGAAGTTTCGAATTTGTAGACTGAAGTTTTGAATTTGTAGACTGATATTTTGAATTTGTAGACTGATATTTTGAATTTGTAAACTGATATTTTGAATTTGTAGACTTCTCATGTAAACTGATGTTTTGAATTTGTAGTACACTGATGTTTGAATTTATAGGCTTCTCGTGTAGGCTTCATTTTAAATTGTAGACTTCTCGTGTAGAATGCACTTGTATAATTCTCTGTTTGTGTCTTCTTGGTGCATGTTACAAAATGGATAAGCTTGATTTCCTATCGAGGTTGTATACTCTAGGGAGGAGCTCAAGAACTATGAGTAACAGATGGTTGTATCAGGTTTTGTACCAGACATATGATTGTAATAAACTTATGTAATTTGCTTGCAACAGACTTAAGTATTAGTCTTCTTTTAGAGAAGACTTTAACAGAAGTCTGGTACTCGACTATTTATCAAAATATCATCATTTGTATCAGTATAGTACTCTTCTTTCAGAGATTTTAATTCATATTCGACCAAAAGTACAATTCCAATAAAATCCAGAGATTTACATATTAGTCTTCCTCTATAAGAGACTTAAAAAGAAGTCTACTTTCTGTTCAAGAAGACTAACATGTTGGTCTGCACGACAGAAAGTAACATTAGAACTCAAAGTAATAGAAAAATTAAGACCTACGATTTCAACAAAAGTTTATCAAATAAGACAACATCCAAAGCGACAATACAGTTGATAAGTTAAATACATAAGACATAAGACAACATCAAAAGCAATAAGACACCATCCAAAGCAATAATACAATTGATCAATTCAACACATAAGAGATAATACATAAGACAACATCCAAAGCAGTAAGACAACACTGGTTTAACCTGGACAGTTTGGATGTGACCCGGTTGTTTGCACTGTGACAATTAACGTAGACTTACTAATATGTCTACAATTGTTTCCTAGCAATATAGCAAAATCAAAAGTATTATACTTTCATAATTACAACAGTTTTTCTATCCAAAATCACTCAAACCCATTAGGATTAACTATTACACACTTTCAAACGAAAAAATTGTGAAAAAATTTAATGCATAGTACACAAATTAACTTTTAATGTATATTTCAAAATAGACTCCATGTTCAGTCTACAAAGTGGTAGACTTTCTTTTCAGTTTACATCCGTAGACGGTCAGATATGTCTACTTTTTGGGTTAGTTTTTGCAATTAACCATTTTACGGGTTACTTTTTATAGTTGAAAAAAAGTTGTGATTTTATATAAGCAGACTTCGTTTTCAGTCTACAACTTCAAAAATGTTAGTTTTCGCTATTGACCAGAATTTTCCAGGATTTGACTTTCAGAGGTAGACTAAATATACAGTCTACATGTTTTAATTTTTTTGAATGAGGTTAGTTTTGCAATTGAATATGTTTGACTTTTTAGGGGGTAGATTGAAATGAACGTCTACAGCTTTGCAGACTTCGCAAGAAGTCTACTCTCAAATCCGACGAGTCAGTTTTGCATTTGACCAAAATAAAAAAATAGACTTCACGGGTAGTCTACATTTTTTTTTCTGAAAGAGAAGACTGCATATGAAGTCTACATATTAAAAAAAAATTAATTAGTTTTAAAAAGTTTTAGTCAAACACAAAACTAACCTTTTCAACGCAGTCAAAATTTTGGTCAAATGCAAAATTGACCTTAAGTAAACTTCTCCGGTAGTCTACGCTTCGTAGACTTATGTTGAAGTCTGCTTATGAAAAGTCAAAAGTTAATTCAAATGCAAAACTAACCTCTTTTGCGTAGTCGTCTTTGTAGGTCTACGTACTTTTTTGTTTTTGTTGTCAAAGATTAAGATGTAGACTACCGGGAAGGCTACGTTACAAAAAAAAAATCTGTTTAGTCAATTGCAAAACTGACCTGTGCGTTGACAAATAGACTGCATTGTATGTCTACATAAGGGCGTAGACATATAAAACAATCTATTATCGCGACACAGATCTGAGAAACAACTTAAACCATGAAAATA
Organism: Moricandia moricandioides; assembly: GCA_905132885.1. Lineage (NCBI taxonomy): Eukaryota > Viridiplantae > Streptophyta > Magnoliopsida > Brassicales > Brassicaceae > Moricandia > Moricandia moricandioides. Next base: position 153,758 of record CAJHQQ010000668.1, read on the forward strand.
GTTACCTTTTTGCAGTGTGAAGCTCGTTTCCAGCCTTTTCAACCGTCCAAACTCCAATAATGACCAAAAAGAAACATTTTTGACGATTCACAAGTGAAAAAACACAAAATTATGAAGTTTATGATTATGAAAATGAAGGTTAAGAGAGATTTTTAGATGGAAATGTAGAGAAAATGAGAGGAAATGAAGATTTGCTTGTTTAGAATGAGAAAAAAGTGGTTGAAAATTAAATTCTAAAGCTTTAAGAGATCAAAAATGGTGGTTCATGGTGGTTGAAAATATTGATGATGATGGCATAGCTGTAATTAAGAAGAAATGTTTAGGGTGTATTGTTTTTTTGTATTTTTCAAAATTAATAAATAAATAAATAATAATGGCAAATTTGTAAATAATTCAAAAACTTAGGGGTATTATGGAAAATTCAATGATAAATAGTAACTAAAAAAAAAGAGGTTGGTTTTAGGTTTAACTTGAATTTTTAGGTTGTTTTTGAAAAACCCCCTCATATCAATCCAGAACATATATATCAAATTGGAACTTTTGATTTCAAAACAGCTTATTCAATAAAAGAACATGAGCAAACTTTATCTCTTCAAAATGAATTTGAAGAAATTAAACTATTATCATCTCTCGCTTTAGACAAGTATAGAAAAAGGGGATTTAATTATATTCATTTTGGTTTAATACAAATTGCTATAAAACCTTTATCAAGAACTAGAATAGATTTGTAACGACCCGGTTTTGTTAACCGGAATTGATTTAAGGTTCTCTTTAATTAATTGAGATTGAACCAAACCATTTCCCAAACATGTCATATATATATATATATATATGATCTTACATATCCTCATCCCTAATTGAAAAGCCCTAGCTGTATCTGTCTAAGAAGCCATCCCCATCTTCACGACCTCTATTGACGTGAATAAGCTGAGTTGAAGAGAAGAAGCACAAAGCTGGAGCAACCGCGTCTCACCGCCACAGCCGCCGATCTACACGACCATCAATGGTGACTCACCGGATGTTCATCCCTTATTACCAGAGACATTGTCGTGTTTCCAAAGATCACGTCCTTTAGCCGTGAAGAAAAGTGAGATCATGGGAACGTCATCACCAACCTTCACCACTCACGCTCAGAGTTGTCACCATCCACCAGAGAGACAAGCCGTGATCTTACGAGTCCTCGCCAACTACCGTCATTTAGATCGGCTTGAGTTTTGGTCGTGTTTGTACCTTACTTGCAGACCAAGCTTCATCACTCATCACCACCTTCACGGATCCGCTTGCTTCTCCGATATGCTCATCTTTTAGTGCAGTTTCAGATGCAACAAGGCCATCGCAACTCGTCTCCCAATCCGTTTTCACGTGTGATGAACGTAAGGTCCTACAATTCGTCTCCCATGTCATGTTCATGTTACGTCAATCTTCCCGACGTGTGGTTATTGATTAATCACGTATCAATCAATATGGAGTCAAGCTTAAACTAAACAAGACTTTCTTGCGCAGGAAGCAACATTTTCAAGTGGTAAAGGACTAGGGAAAATCTGGTGAGACGAGACATATTTGTTTCCAAGCATTTCTCGATCCGATCTTGGCTAAGGTGAGGGTCTATTCCGTAAATCCCGTACCAGTGTAGAATTCTTCCTATTTTAGTTTAGATTTCAAAGCATGATCCGTTTGTTTGAGTCGTGATTGGTAGTTAGTTAATTCATTGTAAACCAGAATTAGGGGTCTAGAGGATTCAACTGTGATTGGATTGTGTGATGTTAATTGATGATATATAAATATATATATATAGATATAGAGTAGGGACTATGTGTGGTGGGCGGGGGTTCAGGTATGCCTGGGCTATCGACGCAGATGTGGTGGGCGGGGGTTCGGAGACGTTCGGACTATCGACGCAGATTGTTGTGTGGTGCGTGGTGCAGAGACGTTTGCATCTGACGCAGATTGGTTATGGGCGGGGGTAAAGAGACATACTGTACTAGCGACGCAGAGTATGTATATCCTTATGAGGAAATGCGGGGTGTATGGACTAGCTATGCGCTATCATCGCATTGATTGTTTTGTGTGATGCTCTAGGCATCGTGTTTGTTCATGTTAGAGCTAAACTTCCATAGTGGGAGTTCTATTACTCATGTCAGTGGTTTGCGTGTCTAGCATCCCATACCTCACTGAGTGACTCCCCTGTTGCTCACCCCCTCTTTCTTCCCCTTTCAGGTGAGCATGACGGGTAGTCGGATATCTGGACGGTTTGGTGTCTTGGGGATCGTCGTATTTTATAACGGTCTTCATTCGGTTTTATTCGAATTTTCGATATAAATTATTCTGGTTATTAAATGTTAAAAAAATGATTTATCTTGCGTATATTTTAATTCGGTTTCTAAATATAAAAATGATTTATCCTGCGTTTATTTTATTAAATATTTTAAATATTTTATTTGATTTTTATAAATCGGTTTAATTTGATATTTTATCGGTAGTAGCACGCCGTTCTCAAGAGAGGAGGAGACGGGTGTTA